>VYZT01044282.1:0-22401 GCA_013400735.1 Pomatostomus ruficeps | reverse complement strand
CCATTTATATCGAAATATATGCCATGATTAGAAAAACATTAAAAAGTAATGATAAAGCTAGCACAAAGAAATTGATACTGGAATAACTGCAAGAGTAATATCAAGGGTCTTTTAAGATTAATGTCTTTAGAGGTAAACACGTGCTTTGTCATTTCTAAAGCAGCATTTTCAAATAATCCACTAACATAATAGTAGTATAATTTGATTAAATTCCTGTAGAAGTACAAATTTTGTCATCAACCTGTTTTGTTATTAAAACTAGTTGCATTGGTGCAAAAATACAAAAATTTGCATGACTCATACTACTAGTTACCATTCCTCTGCCACCTATTCTTTCTTAATGCATCCCAAATACTGCAGAAATTCACCATGCCACTCTTTTCTTTTACTGGATATTTTCCATATAACCAATAATGTTCAAACATTAATCCAGATTTAAAACAATGAGAGTTCTTCAAAATCTTACTTTTAAAATTAACTTAAAGAAATAAAAATTATTTTTAATAAATTCAATTTGTAATAATTTTATATCTTGATTAAATATAATACATGAACCATTGTATCTGAGATCAAAAATTGGCATGACTTTATAATTCTTAAAAAAGTACAGTGAAAATGCTCTGAAAAAAAGGATTGGTTCTTTTAGCTCATGAACTAGAAAAGTTAGGAAAAATTATGAGGAGTACAAAAGAGCATCTTGATTCCGTTGTGGATATGCTGCATTACAGAAACTTCCAAAATTATTTGGGATGTAATAAGGGCCATTAAAGACCCATAAGTATCACTTCTTTAGGAAAAGGACACTAAAAAATGGCATAGAAGCCACATCCAAAATGAACAGAAAGTGACATTCAAAGCCCCATCCACCTGTGTGGCTATAAAATGCTGTGATATCCCTTAAACATCCTGTTCCTAAGGCTATGTTACACCTCTTACAGAAATATTAGTAGCTAGCAGTAATACAGGGACATATGGGATTCTTTTCAGCTGAGTTTTTGCTGAAATGGGCCAATCAAAAAACATCAAAACCAAACAATCTACAGGCTTTTTTCTGGGTACCATAATGTACTAAACCAAAAAAATCCAGATCTTAGCTTTCTAACCATACCAGACATGAAATTACTTTGATTTACTTACTATTAAAGACTACTAACTATGTTCTAATATAAGCTAAATATTAAAAGGAATTATAACGAAGTAGTCTGAGTTTTATCTTTTGGGGCAATCTAAATTATGTGGTTTTGGTATTAGATGTGAAACACAGGACATTAAAAATTTTTTCATCTTGTTTACACTGTTGGAATATAAGATCTCATATTTAAAAATCATAACAGATTGTAGATTTTTTAATATTTTCTTCATAGTTTCATGTTGGCACATCCATGAAATATGACACAATAATTAGTTAGCTTTCAGGATAAAATAAGAGCACAAGCTTTCTACACTGAATGCACATGCAAAAATGCAGAGCTATTATCAGTAACTGAATTCTAGCAAAATGTGTGGCATTAAAAAATGAAATAAACTTCAAAATTGTGTCATAAATATATTATAAATTATTACTTGCCAGCCTAAAATGATACAAGTTTCATTACTAAAGCTGTTATATTATTGTGCTGCTATATATATTGACAGAGTATAATTTTATCATTAACAGTACTAAGCCAAAATTTAATTTTATATCACCATTTCATATGGCAAGAGTTTCCAAATTCTGCTGCAGAACAAATTCTAGCATGTGATCCATTCAGTGAATACTGTATCATTAGTGTTCCTTTTTATCCTTTCTGTGTGCAAAACTTTATGGATGTTTATAAAACTATACTGACAAGGCCTGATGGAAACAAGACAATGTCAAATATTTGTTTCTGATGTGACATCCAGCTCTTCATGCCAGAAACTATTTTCTTCAGAGCTGCTGAAACAGCATATTACAGTCAAATAATGTCTTTGGTAAATGCTTAATAGCGACTGTAGCATTTCTATGTGACACACTTCTGGCTCACTTGTGGAAGAACTGCTTTATTTTTTATATTTGTCTAGCAGTACTGTGAAAGATAAAATGGCATGTTACACAGGCCTTGAAAAAGAGAAAAAAATTTCTGTAATACAAATGATGATATAAGCAGGCCTCCATAATGACTTTTTGTTGGTTGGTTGGTTGGTTGGTTGGTTGGTTGCCTTTTCTACCCTAAACCAGGAAGTAATAACCTCTTTCCCAAAGTTTTGGTACCCTTTTCATAAATTTTAGGTGGTCAAATTGTGAATGTGTTTTTTCATGTCAGTAATATTTTGAATAAATAAGTTTTATAGGGTAATTAGAAACTGCCTCCAATCTGTTTTAAATATAAAGACTATAAAATCCAATGCCTTATTTACTCTCCTACAATTCAGACTTTGAGTTCATTTAGAGCAGGATTAGATCCAAAGTTTTAGATCTTAATCTTTCCACTGAACACTTCTGCATCAGATTCTGAATTGAGAGCACTAGTTACTAGTATATAATAGACCATGAAAATACTTGAAAGTATATGTGTTAAAGCTGTTCCTAATTCATCAGTGCAAAGAGAAAAAGTACCTCATTCTGCACATTTTCATGTCTTATAGTTGCTGATTTGCATTAATGCAAAGGAAAAGAGAACAGCCCATCTGGAATATCTACCTGTTTAAAATTATCTACAAACCAGGAAATGTGGAGGAAGGTGTGCATGGGAGGAATATGGGTAGGACATTAATGGAAAACTGAAAAATCAAGAAATATCTTACCTTAATTATAAAGATTGAGTTGATTCTTACTTTGCTGGCTCCCTTATTGGGACCGGAAAGTCACAACAGTGGAGATGGTGTAAGGCTTGACAACTCCAACCATGATCATGGGGGATGACTAAATGCCTTGGGAGCATACATGCACATTCAGCCAACCTGAAATATTTCTATTGTAGAAGAAAAATTGTGATCAATGACAGTGGAACCCAGCCTAGTCAGAGATACATGGATGTATTTTCAATAAAGAAGGTAAAAAACCCTTTATGTAAAAAATTAGAGTGATAAATTACAGTGTACGTTATTGCATGTATATGTTTCATACGAAGCTTTCTATCTGATCCAGTCTGCTAGCAATAAGTGGCTTTGGCGCAAACACAGGTAGTTTTTCAAAGATGCACTGTCAACTGCAAGAATTCTATATGTAAATAATTTTGTATTAGAATTCTTCCTATGCAAATTTCACACCATTACTAATTAAAAGAAAACAAACCCCAAACAAATAGCAGTATATTTGTATGTAATTTAAAATTTTGATTGATATGAGCAAGGATTCAATATTCTTCATTCTAGCAGTAGTGTTGGCTTGAAGTTTTTCCATATTTATTTATAATTAGATGTCCTCCTTTGCAGCAAGAAAACAAAGAGGGTTAATGTATAGGTGTAATTCAGCAGACTCTTACAGCTTACTTCCCATAATTCCCTGAGCTTGTTTGTTGCGTGTCTGCACTTTTTATTTCCTTTCCCTCTTCCTGATGCTGCTGCTGCTGCAGTTAGCAGAACAGAGACCAGTTGTCAGTCCCAGCAGTGAACCAATCTTTGCCATATGCCTCTGTCTAAACTTTAAAGTGAATAAACAATCTCTGCCTGGCTTAATTAAGAACCTTAGTATTCTGTTCTCCAATGCTCTTTACTTTTTTTAGGCATTTTTTTTCTGATAGATCAGCCAAATCATAGAGAAGAAAACACAGAAACATCCCTTGAAGAAAACTGAACATTGAGTTTGGTAGGCACAATCTTAGTTTTCTGTTTTCATGTGCAATCATTCATTGTCTTCATTCAAAAACTGCTCTGAGCAGCTTTCCATAAAGCCCATCAACATTAATCTATCATATAAAATGTTATATGTGTGGAAGTGTGAAAGCAGAGGGGTGAAGGGATATGTTGCACCATAGGACAAATGCTCTTTGCAGTCATATAATGCAATATCTGTCCAAACTGCCTTGCTTGTTTTATGGCAGCTCTCTACATGGGCTCACAAAAGAGCGGGGAATGAAAGGCGTCATGCCATCCAGTGCACTTGTTCAGGCAACAGAGCTCTCTACCATCTTCATGGAGGGGCTGCTTGACTTTCAGGTGTTCAAGGCAAAGCTGGAGAGTGTTTCCTTTGTGTTTATACAGCACTCTGCAGCCTATCCAAGCTCATAAACTAACAGGACTAAGCATAATCTTATGCTTCTCTGGTACAACATTCTTGATTGCAGAATTTTAAACACTGAATTTAAAGGAAAAGTTTCCATTCTACTGCCTGACAAACATCACACCTGTTTCCATACTCTTTGCAATTGAAGTTTTCATCACCACTTGAGAACATTGATAC
Source organism: Pomatostomus ruficeps (assembly GCA_013400735.1). Lineage (NCBI taxonomy): Eukaryota > Metazoa > Chordata > Aves > Passeriformes > Timaliidae > Pomatostomus > Pomatostomus ruficeps. The sequence goes on along the minus strand of VYZT01044282.1, from coordinate 18,038 downwards.
TATTTGACCTTCCCTGAACCATCTTATTTACTTACTTCTGATCTGAAATCCATGATGATTTTCAATTCTACTAACCTGGTTTCACAAAGGTATTTCTCATTGCATTTCCATTTAAGAATATCAGCAGTGCTTTAGTAACAGTGACTTTCTTCAGCTAAACAGTTTATGACAGCTCATGCACAGAATTTTTATCTCTTTACATAAAACCCCATCAGTGGTGCTGGCTCACAAGCACACCTGGTAAAGCATAAGTTTTTGATCTTTAAGTATATCTAGGCAAACCAAATGAAAGAAAAGGATAAGCTTGAATCTATGAGAGATAGTACATCCAGGCACCAAGAAGCTCTGTTTTGAACTTTCAAAAAGCATCTATTTTTTGAAATACTTTTAGTGATTATAAACAAGGAAAAGAAAGCCTATCACTGATTTTTTTTAAGAAATATGAAAATTAAATTCTATATTAAACTTTCTGCCCTCTATGTTAACAAGCATAATTGTTAACAATTTTAGAAAAACTGAATCTAGATGCTATTTCAAGTCCTTTAAATGAAGAGTTTCTGGAATAATACATTACACAGAGCACCACCAACACACACACACAAAATGTAAGCATGCAAACTTCAAAGCTCATAGATTAATTGTTTTTTTCCACCATGTAATTTTAGAGTTTAACATAAATTGAGTTTTTCCACTTTACTAATAGTGGTGATTAGTTCAGTCCAAGAAAGTAGAATCATGGAAATTTCAAAGGAAATGTAACGGGCAGCTTCCAGATTACTTCTACATCTTGCAAGGTTTTTGCATGACAAAGAAAAGAGAGGACTCTTTCCCTATGGAAATTCCTTTTTTAGAGGTTTTTATCTTTAACCAGATGTTATTGGTACAATTTCCAGGATGATACGCCAGTTGTCAGACAATAAACCATATAACATGAATGAATGAACTAAAAAAAGGTCTAAAATTAACCAGAATTTTTTTCAGATACCTGCAATTAGCAGAAGTTGGGCTTATGCAAAACACTTTGAATTTTCTGAGGCGTAGAGATTTTCAGCCCAAAACACAGATTTAAACATATTCTTACAAATTTGTGGTAGGTCAAAGCAACAACTCAAGCCTATACATGAGGTCAAATTGAAAGTATTCGAGATTACAGAATTTAATGAAACTTTCAAGTACAAGAGAGTTAAGATTGAAGTCTACAGCTGGTGAGTCTGTAATTTATTGAGAAAACTTTATGACTTTGCGGTTCTTGAATCTGAACCCTAACTCTGATTCTCTCTGAAATCACACAGAGTGTTTAAAGTTAATGAGATCGGTATAGTTCTGTTTCGGATGGCAATTGATAGATTCTGAAGCACTGATGCAGGCCATATTCCAATATCTCAAAGTATGTCACCTGTTTATATTTAGTACCAGCCTCCCATTGTAATTTTAAACATCCCTCATCATTTAATCTTCACAGGTCTTTGCTATGAACTTGAGATCAGACCATAATTTGCTGTTCTTATCTTCAGTAAAATAAAATCAATCAAATAAGAATTTGCACTGCAACAAGATTTTTTTTCCTACAAGCATTTCAAAGGGCTTTACAAGGCTTGGTAGGGCATGACTACCTTTTAAAAAAAGAGGGAATAAAGGCAGTAGATAAAAAAGTACACTAGACTCATAGTAAATCAGAGGCAAAGGAGAGAACAGAATCTAGATTTTTCCATATTTCAGTCGTCTTATTTTCAGAAAATAAACATTCTCTGCCTCTGTCTTTTCTGTTGTATCTTTTTATTTCATGTCACAAGTACTGATGATCATTGCACAACCTGAGTATGACAGCCATTCTTTTAGAGTGCCAGACACCAAATACTACTTTATATTACTATCAAAAAACTCTTCTTGAAAAGGTGGGGAAAATGTGGTTAATTTTTAAAGCAACTAACTTCCTGTACATGGAATCTTATGCTGTCACTTAGTGATGGGTGCTTGAAAATATAGTCCAGTGAAAGCCACACTGCATTCAGGGTCAAAAAAGCAACTGATGGCAGAGAGCTGCCATTTTGGAAAACATTTACTTAGCCTTCTAAAGTTTCAAAAGTTCTAACTACAAAAGCAACCTTAAAGAAATACAGTGTTTCTTCCACTTTACATATACCAATTAACTCTGGTACAGGAAAATCAGACTTGAAGTTCCTACAGTTGTACCACAAAAGTGCAAGGGAAGAAATCATGTACAGGAAATTAATCTGGATTAGTCAGATTTCACAACTACTCTGTGACCTAATTTCTAGCATGTAGAATACTTCCCCAGGTGACTTCAATGAAAGATGAAGATAGCCCTTGAGACAATGAGATCCAAACAGAACACTATTTACATGAGGACCTTAAGGAATAATTTTTTATTTCTTTAAAAAATACTTCTGCCATGTATTTAATTTTTGAGGCAATAACATATAGCATATTTAAGTCAGAGTGCACAACAGGTTAATGATTTAGTTAACTAAATCCATAGATCTCTCCATACCAATGCTGTTCTACACAGGTAAGATCGAACAAGAACAGCAGAGAATCCATTTTGCATGACAACATCTAACCACGAAGCACTGGCTAATGTGATCTTTTCCCTTGGTTTAAGAAAAGCAAGTGTATTCATTAATAGCTTTTCACTAAGTATGACTTGTGTGTATTACACTCAAACACTCAGCTGTCATATGAAGTGATGGGACCTGACAGTTTGGAATTTGAAAGGTTTGACTCCTTTTGAATGTACTAAATGAACAAGTGCTGTCTAATTTTGGTTGAACTGAACTCAACAAAAATCCCCTGCAAGGATGCAAGATTTTATTATACCTTTTTAAGTTTAATATGCACAGTGAATCTTCAGAGCTTTTCAGCTAGATACTCAGTTAATTCTATGACTAAGAAAGATGTCATTAGGTAGGCTTCAGGCAACAGTGAGCTACAAATGGAATTCCTTCCTTATTTTCTGAAACTCAGAGTTTATGATCCATATCCAATGATGAATGGGCTATAAACTCTCTTATGGTCTTTAATTGCATAAACTTTACATTATAGACTTACATTAGTTTGTGAACATTTTTGCTACAAGGTGTAGAAGAACAGTAAAAACAGAAGTTCCCTTGGCTCTTACACAAATAGAGTATGTAACTCTTCAGTATAATTTGTTCAGTACTTATGTTCTTTGTTTGAATTTGTACTTTTCTACAAATGCGGAGAAATATGGCTTTACTTTGTAAATCTTAAAAATTTTCATTTTTTTAATGCTTAATTCCTGAAACTCATGCTGTCTAGTTAGCACTCTGTGTTCTTATTGTGAATTGGTACTAACCCTGTCAAACTATTTTATCTCGTCGCTGCTGCTTATATTTGTGTATTAATAAGTGGCTTCCTATAACCTAAAGAGCAGCATGCATGCTTCCTGAGCAGTGCACTCCTCCACTGGATTTTGCTGACATTTTGACTTGTTTTAGAAAGCATTAAATAAATAAGCAATAAAAGTTGACATCACGTATTTGATAAGTATTATAGTGAAAAGAGCCTCAGGTAGATTGCCTATATATACCCTCTATGAAGATAAAACGCAACCACCTAGAATTTAATTTTGAACAGCAATTTATATGAAAACAAAAAGAGACTTTTCAGCCCAGGTTATTAGTAGAACTACAGGCTTTATCCCCTAAAGTGTTGTGTGCTTCGGCCCTAAATTGCTGTCTGCTAGCATGGCAACTAGTTAAACCAAGTGCTATCATGGTATACGTCTCCTACAGTATGGAATACTGATAACACTGCTTCAGTCTTTGGCTCAACCACCAATCAAGCAGAAAAGTGTAAGAAAAAAAAAAAGAAAATACATAATTTCAAAACTGAAATGGCTACATTTGGAGAAGAGAAGGTTCTGAAAAGCCCTTACCACAGTCTTCCAGTAGATCAAGAGGGCTACAGGAAAGCCAGAGAGGGACTTTTCACAGAACATGTAGTAAGAGAACAAAGGGGAATGGCTTTGAACTGAATTTTTGAATGAAGATTTGTAGACAGACATAACGGAATCAGGACATTAGTTGTGTGAATTGCAATGATGTTATTAGTTTTGCTCAACTGTATTGAAAAATAAACATAAATCGCAGATATTGAAATTAAACAGAACCATCTCATATGGAGAATGGAATTTTTTTTGTCAGTTCTGCTTAATCTGACTCACATCTTTAATTCCACATCCATTATCAAATAATGGAGTTCATATCAAATAGATTTGAGACTAATGTAATTCTGAGTTTTGCAATAATTTTGCAAAAGATACCATTCAAACTTTAATAAACTCCAAAAATATCATTAATTTTACTCCTATATATACTTTCAGCATACTGTGCTAATGGGTATTAAGCAGGCCAAATAAATAAACTCCATCTCACAAAGATCTCTTCAGTATCAACTATCATAATATTAGTACATACGACAGTAAAAACATGCTTGAAGTATTATTTGAAGTAAACATGCTTCAGTATTGCGCAGAAGACAAGCATGTTATATTTACAATTTAATTCTTATGTTGTATTAGAAAATTTGAATGTTTTGATTAGCTACAATGTAATATCAATCTTTTCAGCGTCTTAACCAATTGTTATTTTCAACTCTGACTTAATATACACCTAGAGGATCATACACTCTGTTATTAGGATTGGTTATTGACTGTCTTATTAAATTTCTGCCAATAAAAGCATTTTTAAATACTCGTATATGTGAACGTAAGCATTTTAATAATTCTTCATTTCTCTTTTCCGTATTTAGCAAATGGAGATGGCTTGCCTGCTAAACATTTTAGTTAATAATTTTCTGTAATTAAATGATCTCCAATGATTCAGGAAATGAAGATGTGTAATAAACTTAAGGAAATTGAACAGTCAATAACTGGAATAGATGACAGCAGTTAACTACTGTATGGGGAGTTAAAAATTCCCATGCTCTATCTAACTGTCTGCCTCCAGCTGCTGTTTCTTCTAACACAGAGACAATCTACAATGTGTTGAGTATGAACAGGTCCATAAAAGCAGCTGCATTTTGGGCATCTCTCACCTGTGGTAGGCTAAAGTAGAATTAGGATGAAACTATAACTGTAGAATTTCTTTTCTGCTGCTCTGAGATGCTTCCCTGCATACACTATTTATAAACATAGGTCATGAGGGGCTATTCCCCTTCCCACATTCCCACCCTAAATTGCTGTCGCCATCCACATCCTTTGCCCAGAAAAGAGGAGGGCTACTGAAGCACTGTACTGCAAGATTTCCTATAGACCATGTATAGTATGGAAGGAATTGGAAGAAGATGAAAGAATAATGTCAATGGAACACGAGGGAATTACTCCAGGTCTCCCAGGCATTTCCACAAAATGTCATAAATCAAACAAATGTAAATGATCGGAAGGAACATGCTTTAGTCAAGGAGCTATTTAGGAATAAAGTGTCACACTTTTTCCTATACATGCTTGTACAGACTCCAGCCTGGGACCAATCCCATTTTCTCATGATTTCTATTTTGGAAAATAACAATACAAATTTGAATAGGCACTTGTGTTCAAATGTTCTTTATGCTAATGACTCCTCAATGTTTTGCACAGTTGCGTGACATTAAAACAAATTATTTCATTCCTAATATAATGTATTTGTAGTAGGACTAATAGTAGGCTTTCCATAGACTATTCTAAGTTTGCAGTAAAAAGCCAGGCTTATGAAAGTCATCTCTTTTTAGTTTTTTTCTAAATTTTAAGATCCCAATATTCTTTGGACAACATTGGCTTTACCAGTTCTTTCATTCCTTTCTGCTTTGACAACATCTACTATAGAAAACAACAAAATAAATTAAATTATAATTGTTAACAATGTCAAATATTGCCATTTATGGAAGTAATATTTACTACATACTGAAAGAGATGCGATTGTGTTAAATAAATGCATTACCAGTAACAAACAGAAGAACAGGTGAACTTCACTGTTATCTTTTCCATAGATAAATCCTGTTGATTAAGTAATCCTTTCTGAAAGAAAATCATTCATGTAATGACTATACATGTCTAAAAGTCATTGCTACATTGCTTTGGGAATTTCAGAGTTCCTAAATAATATAGAAACCTTCCTAGAACTCAGAAGATGCCCCATTCCTTACTGAACACCATTCAGTTCTGTCAGCTTACATGCTCACAGGCTCAAGCCGATAGCAAGTTGTAAAATTGCCAGAGAATTACTATCTTACACTGAGAAGGGCCAATTCTTTAAATTGAATAGTTACTTTAATAAAATTCTTAAGATCTATACAGCATATATCAAAAGCACAAAAATAATAACAGCATAAGTGGCTTGTTTTGTAGGACACTTTCTTGTGGAAACATGAAAATGTGTAAGTGTGAAAATGTAAAACATTTCAGTGTTCTAAGACCTACTTTGGTCTAATTGGACACTGAAACACATCTTGAAACACTGACATTTCTTACAATTCCACATTTCATATACCCTTAACAGATAGAAGAATAACAGCAAGACATAACTCTACCTCAATGCTCTCTTCCCCCTTTATCCAAGAACAATATTCAGAGAAGACATTCTGTGTGTACACACTGCTTCAGAAAAAAGGCCATTACTTCATGCCACGCTAACACATGGGTGTTTAATCTGGCCTTATAAACCATACATCCCTTTCAATAGTTATAATTAAAAAAAGAAAATTCTATATTTCTTCTATTTTTATCTTTATACTATTTTTCTTTAGCAATGCAGTGTAACTGCTTACACAAATGTACAGGCTCTGGCCTCCTTAGCTTCTATGCTTAGACCTGAAAGGATCTGGGAGTAATTTGGCTTCATTTTGGATATCCTGTTAAGGGATTAAAAATGGATCAACTCCCCAGTTGCCTTGCTGCTTTTATGTGCTCTTCATAAAAGGTTTCAAAAGTAGAAGAACAGTATATTTGTTGTTTCTGGCTCCGTTAAACACAATAGTAATGAACATTAGCCGTTTAGTTCTTAAAAAGCATGCAAAACACAACATGTTTATGATGTATGGCACTTTAAACATATGCTTACAGCTATACACTGCCACCTAATCACCTGCATGAGAGCACTGGCACAGAATGCCAAGATTATACAGCCGTGCTTCCAAACGGCCCCTAAGTTGTTTAAAGTTGTCTACTCCTCTAGCAAATATTGTGATTTGAAAAGTCTTCAAGTATCACATTGTGAAAAGAATAATTTTCAAGAAAATAAGATGGATCGTAGATGAACAACCTGTGTCTAAGGTTGTAAATACAAAATAAAGTTGTTTTCCAAAGGATAGAAAAAGAAATAAAAACTGAGTGCCCAATGGGCACATTCACTTGGCAATTTTATTTCTATATAAAAAGCTGCTATTAATTACAAACTAGTTTTTATGCAATTCTGCTTTCTTTAAATGTGGAGTGAATTCTCCTCATAAACTAATGAACTGAAGTGAAGCCAAATAGAGACCAGCTGGCTGAATTGCTAAGTAATTTTATCCACATGATTGACTTTATGATCCTTTCACTACAGTAACTAGTCTTTATTCTTACAGTCATCATCAACCATAATTCCAGAGGGAGAGATGATTAAAAATCAAGAGAACAGGGAGGAGAGGTTTGTTTGATGTGGTACAGTGCATTCTTGCACACACTTCTTCTGTATAATAGGTGTGGAATTACAGGTCTTTATAGCCTCCAAAGCAGCGCACTGAATAGCTGCCTCAAAGATATAATAAGGAACCAATGCCTAAATAATCATTACAGATACTCCATTAACAGCATCTATCTGTGTGGCTTTTAACCATACAAATTGGTTTTTGACAGCCAGTAACCTGTCTGAACAGTTTCCTTTGGGCATTACACCACATTCAGGTCTAATTTTAACTTTTGCTTTGTCTATAATTTATTAGTTTTTTTGGAGACACATAATGTATTTCAGTGGAATGGATAAATTCAAATAAAAGACTTTAAAAAAAATCAATCGCTGTTTTAATCTATTAAATCCTTGCTTTCTATGAGATAACTAAACTCTGATGAAACATAACAGGGGAAAAAGGCTAAATGGTCTAGAATTCCTGAGGGTATCTGTTTTACAGCAAGCAATACTTTTTTTCCTCAGATTATTTAAAATAGGGCATAACCAACTGAAAAAATAATAAAAGTAAAAACATATATAAATAAAACATAAATCCTTTAAGGCTGCTCCTAAGAGCCACAGACTTTAAATGACATAATAAATAACATGTTATAAAATAGTTTAATGATGTATTGCAATGGGATAAAGAGCTAAGAAAGATGTACAATTGTATCTTTTTTTCCAAAGAGAGCCCATAATTACAAACCAGTAAAGATAAGTGACTTATGAAGAGCTAGAGGGCAAGCATGACTTTCAGAAACTGGTGGAAATGTTCAAAATTAATGTGGGAGATGATGTAACAGTATTAGGTGATTCGTATTGGCTGCCACGGCCATTATCTCACTGCTGAGGACACCACTGTCAGGAATAACATCCAGTAAATCAACATGTAATGGCAATCAACATAGAAATACCAAATCCTGGTAGCCAAAATTTCTGATTTCTTTCAAGACATTCTGCTCTTCTTCAACAGATCCAAGTACTTTACCCAAAGTTTTCAAATCTATGTAATACCTAAAGATGTGTGTCCAACTTACAGAAGAGTGATTTGAAACAACCTAAGTGTTCACTGCTCACAAAGGTTGCTGTTCTTCACAGATGTTATTCAGTGGCTAGTCACATCAAAATTAACCATCATCACTGAAAGATTAATCAGAGAGGCACAAAAATCTACTACTTAGAATCAACTGAACAAGTTCTCTCCCATCTCCTGAATCTTAAAATGGGTCACTAAGTCTAGTACAGTTTTCATAAATGAGAGGGAAGGTAGAGTAAATCTTTAAATAAAATGTGGATATATCCCCCTCAGTATGAATTTAATTCATCATGCTAAACTCAGTGAAGGTACATCAGCATAAAATTAGAATGAGGCTGTTATGAATCAAGGAGATTCATGTCTAAATTGCATCTTACAACTGAGATATATCACAGCTTGTATATCTGAAAAAATAATGGCATATTTTTTGGATATATGTAAGATAATCAATAAGCAGATTTTTAGTATAAATATTGAGAGGGAAAAGAGGTGTCAGTGGAAGAAATTATTAGAAAAGAGTAATGAAAGTGTGAAATATAAAGATCCAAAAATATATATAAGAAAATCTGAACTATTCAGTTATTTCTTGAGCTTGATTCAGTGGCATAATAATGCTCCAGACTGTATTGTTGGTTTGGATTTTTGTTGGGTATTTTGTGTTGTGGGTGGGCCTATTTTAATTTGCTATTGTCTTGGTTTCAAAGACAGGTATTTGCTAAAGAAGTCAGAAGCCTCCTTTAGAATAGGAAAATGTAACCCCCTTCCCTCCGAATTGGTAAATTTTGAAATCAAGGGGCTTTCAGGCAATGGGATGAGAAAAGAGGAATAACAGTCCTTTACTAATAAATTTTTATATATATATATAATGGGACAGACAAAACAACAACGATGGTAGCCACCACAAATAAGAACAGACGNCTGGAGCTCCAAGCAGTCTCTCTCCCTCTCCTCTCAGTGTCCAGGAGTGAAGAAGGTACCCTCCAGCTGTGCTTGGCTCTTTTTAACTAGTCCCAGTCCCCCAGTATCTCTGCCCCACTCTGAGGGGGAAATCTCAGATATCAGGGAATCTTAGATAAGGGCTAGCTAGCTGCACCCATCTCAGAGCCAACTCTTTGTCTTTTCTTAATCACTCACCCATTATCGCCTCCCAGAAACTAATCACTCACCCATTATCACTTCCCATCAACTAATCACCAACCCATTATCAGTTCCCAGCAACAAGAATGGGGAAAAATTCTAAGACAGAGAGACAAACAACAAAAAAGAAAAAGTATCCCAAACCCTGACAGCTATCAAGAATATTACTTATAAATTATGGTACTGAAAGCAGAAAAATCATAGAGTACTCTGACTGATTCTTAAAGACTTCAAGTTTTCTTTTTGTTTAATTGATAGATATTTAATATCTCAACATGACCAATGCACAGCTGCTGCAAGTATCACGGGCCAAACAGTAAAATGAGCTCTCTGTAATTTGATCAGTCAGTGTCAACCTGATGAAAATAATTAAAAAACATCCTGGTCTTAGGTATCTTAAAATCTGGGTAGGGAAGAAGGACTCATTAAATTCTGACCCATTTCATTACATAAGACAGTTCTAATGACTGTAGACCTGTCCTAATTGACTTGCTCACCAATTTAGAGTACCGTATTACATACCATTCATCATTACCACCAACAGTAGTTAAGGGCATTAAACAGTTGTCAGTATAACACAATTATCTCTCAAATATTTCTTCTTCTAGTCCTTTCCCAATCTTTCAACCTTATCAGGAAAGCTCACCAAACTGTGTGACCATTTAATTCCAAGAAATATTACAGTGATATATTCTGTCCGAGAAGCAACAAAATTAGAGAAAGGCTAAATCAACCAATATTCTATTTGATGGGAATTAATAGAAAGCAGTGTTCTGAGATGCTACCATATGGAAGCATTGCATTTGTATTACATAAAGCAATCACAGAGTGAAATGATCAATTGAGAATATGGATTTAAATAAGAAAAAAAGTGAGGGTAGGGTGGAGTGGAGTAAGTAATTCTAAGTGCTCTTAATTTACTACTTCTGTCTTCATCTGGTTCAAGTACAATTATATGGTTTTCTTCAGTAATGAAGGATTAATCTTTTGGGTAGTTTATGCAGATGTTATGAGGACAGTCAAAACGGTGTTATCGATGTCCTCTTCCACAGAGCTCCCCAGTCAATCAGTCCATTGCTGCAAGACTTTGTATTTGTCATTGTTGCTGTCAGCCCATTTCTTCAAGTCTGCTTAGGTCTTTCTTGATGGAAAGCTTCCCATTGACTTTAACAACCAGTCCCCCAGTCTAGGGCCATTGCAAACTTGAAGGGAGTGAGCTCCATCTCTCCATCTCACCTCAATGATAAAGAGGATGGGTCCCAGTGTAGACCCCTATATACTCTTGTCACAGACACCCAGGAGGATGACAACCAAGAAACCACCACTTCCGTACCCAGTCATCAAACTGGTATTGTAAATATTTAGCTTTTCACTCATCCAGACTGTAAAATCCTAAGGTGGGTACAAGAATATTGTGAGGACAGCACCAAAAGCCTTGATAAATTTAATGACATTCACTCTTCTACTCTCATCCAGAAATGAGACTGACTGTTCTGCACTTCTTGGTCTTCTTTGAAGATGGGTACAACATTCACTTTCTTCCAATTGTCAGGGACCTTCACAGATTTCCACAACTTTTCAAAGATGATAGGAAGTGACCTTGCAAGCACACCAGAGAATGCTCTCAGCAGGCTTAGATGCATCCTATCAGGTTCCATGGTCTCATAAAGGTCACGTCCTCTTAATTCCTGAGTTTATTGTCATACACCATGGAAGTTCAGTTCCTCCTAAACCCCCTTTACTAAACATAGGATTCTGGGACACCTGGGGCATGAAGACTGAAGCAAAGAAGACACTGAATAACTCAGATTTTCCTGTGTTTGTTGTCACTGAATACCCTGCCCCCTTCAGCAACAGGCACACATTTTTACTGTACAGCATTTTACAACTAAAGTAGTAGGGCCTTTTGGTCCTTACCCATTGACAGCAATCATCAGGGCCTCAACAGTGCGAAAACATCCCTTCTCCTTCAAACATTAATTGGTTTTTTAAACACTAAACAAAGAGGGTAAAAGAAAATAAATATAATAATTATAATCTTCCTTGTATCAAATAGTTCTGAAAAGGTATTGACCAATGTCAAACTTCTGCCCTCGTGAGAATCACATGCAGTACTTGACGCAGGTTAGGAGACCTCAGCACAAGAAAGATGAGAACCTGTTTGAGCAGGTCCAAAGGAGGGCCATGAAGATGATCAGAGAGCTGAAGCACCTCTCCTACAAAGACAGGCTGAGAGAGCTGGGGTTGTTCAGCCTGGAGAAGAGAAGGCTCCAAGGATACCTTACAACACCTTCCAGTATTTTAAGGGGGCTTATAAAAAAGAGGGAGAGGGACTTTTTTACGCAGGCAAATAGTAACAGGACAAGGGGCAATGGTTTTGAACTGCAAGAGGAGACATGTAGATTAGATGTCAGGAAGACATTCTGTACTCAGAGGGTGGTGAGGCACTGGTAGGGTTTGCCCAGAGAAGCTGTGAATATCCCATCCCTGGAAGTTTTCAGAGATGGGTTCGATACTGCCCTGAGCAATCTGATCAAGGAATGTCATCTCTGCTCAGGGCGAGGAGGTTGGAATGAGACAATCTTTAAGGTCTCTTCTAACCCAAACCACACTACGATTCTATGATTCTGCTCTCGAGACAGAGTATTACATGGACACTAACAGGCAGGAGCTGGCATGATCCAGATTCAGCTCTGTATCTAAACTGGAATTCTTTGATGACAATGCTGGGCCTCAGAATCATTGAAATATATCTTAAAGAGATCTGAAAACAGCTGGGACACTGCTTGACCAGAGTCCAGTTATCTCCAAATCATTAAGTTTTTGTTTAATTTACTTTTAAATATTTTTCTGAGCAGGGTGACCGCCAATATATTCCAATGGTTAGTAACCCTTACTGTAAAGAAGGAACTGTTTACTTAAATTTTAGCCAGTAAGCCACATCATGCAAAGAAGAGAAGAAAAATTATCTATATAACTATTATTTCATCCTGGATAAAACTTAACTTTGGTTAAGACAAACCAGATTTCAATACGACCACAGCTGCAGAATAATTAATAATTTCTGCTTTGATAAAACTGGCTACTTCCTGTACATTAAAAAGAGAAGTTACTGTTGCAAATGCAGAACAACTGCTGAGCTCATATTAGCTCTGATCAAAACTCAGTCTGGATGCCAAAACACTGATGAATGGCATGCTTTCTCCATTGCTTCTGTGCTATATATGATTTTCTGTACACTATGTACTAATTAAAATGGCTGTAATACACTCAAAGTAAATTATGTTAAAAATAATTGAGATATACCAACAAACTAAAACAGTTTGTCCTTAAAAAAACTACATCCCGTAGATGAATAAACCCGCACCATAGAAGTTCACAGAGAACTGTCTCTTGTGAGAGAGACCCCATGACAAACGCAGGGGAAAAACTCCTCTCCCTAAGCAAAGGAAAAAGATTCTAGAAATGGACTGACCTGAATCCCCATACCCTACCCCCCCCCACACTGTTGGTGAGAGAGAGGGAGGGGTGGGGAGGGAAAAGAACGGTGTCTTTTAACAGTTTAGGTTTACTTCTCATATCCTCCTTCTAACTCAAGTAGTAATAAATTTCACTTTACAACTTAAGTTGAGCCTGCTTTGTCCTTGGAGCGTTTTCTCCCAGTTCTTTATCTCAACTCACAGACCCTTGTGTTAATTCCCTTTTTTTTTTCTTTCCCCCCTCTCCTTCTCTCCTCTGCCCACCTGTGGCAGAGGAGGGAAGGAGTGAGCAGCTGCCGTGGGTGCCTGGCACTTAGCCAGGGTCAAACCACAACATGTATACATTTTATCATATATTTGTGCACATGTACATATAAATATTGCAGCCTGGCTTCTCAAATGATGGAAAACACCAGTCTTCCAATGAAGTATGAAAGCCTACACCAGTAAAATATCTGGCCCCATTTTACCTAGATGCACAATATTTACATATTTGTATGCATTTATTTCCTAATCACTGCAATTTCAAGACATTTATTGACAACAGAAAGACAGCTATGTCAACACATTCAGATTGCAGTTCTTAAGAGTCAAATAAACTCCTACAAGTACAACACAGATCTAAATATGTTTTGAAATTTCAGATTTCAGGAGTAATAGCATGTATTCAGGAATAATGTCTTCATGGAAAGGGTTGTCAAACATTGGAATGGTCTGTCCAGGGAAGTGGTGGAGTCATCATCCCTGGAGGTGTTCAAGAAATGACTGGATGTGGCACTTAGTGCAATGGCTTTGTTCACAAGGTGGTCTTCAGTCAGAGGCTGAAGTAGATGTTAGAGGTCTTTTCCAACCTTAATGATCCTATGATCCTATTTGGGAGCTGAAAATCAGGACTCATGACTATTTGGTAGCAGCTTTGTATTATTAGAAGAACATGTATTTCAAGGCCCTGTGTAATTTCTTTTGTACTTTCTTTCTGACAACTCTGCTGATTTTATATCCTATCCAGTGGATTGTAATATGCTTAAGATGAAATTATTTAAAACAAAACAGACACATTCATTTTACTACTCCTCTTTTGAAAGTTTTCTGAGAATTTGTCAGATAAAAGGAGAAGAATTAAACATAGGACAAAAATAGTCAAATACAGATTACCTTGAGTTTTCTCTACACATAGTTTTCATTTAAAAAAATAAAATTAGATGACCGTTAGGTCATGTAGAGGGTAGTAAGTTAAAGAGTGAATAAACAAAGTCTTTCACAATAAAGGAAATGATGGAACACAGATTTTCTCAGCATAACAAAGTACAGGATCTGGCCTCAGAACTTCACCACAATAGTCTAAATTAAGAATAGCAGAGAACAAGTTAGAATCATACATGGTTAGGAAAAAAGGTTTTGTTTATAAACATAAAAAGAGGTATGCTATCAGTTGGAAAGTTACAGTATTTTGAGATCAGTTTAAACAAAGTTTCCCTCAAAAAGCTTTTCCTTTCTCCATATGTCAACAACATATGTCTTTTAAAACCAGTCTATTGTCACTTTAACCTACAGGAATTTCTCCTCAACACACACAGTAAATAGAACAAAATATTAGATGTGGGAGTCAAGGGTCTTCAAAACTGAAATAGTATGAAAGGAAATCTTACTGCACTTGTATACTGGACCAGAAGATATGCAATCGAAATCTTGATTGAAATTTGACGTAATCTTTACTTTCTTTACAAATAAATAAAAATAAATACACTTATCTTAAAAAAACCAAAACTAACCAACCAAAAACACAACAAAATACACACAGCAAAAACAAACCAACCAAAAATGGAACATTTTTATAAGTCAGTTTACTTTCTCCAATTCCCACTGAAGGCTATGAGAGTATGACCACATACTTCAGACTTTTGCCAGAGCACTTGTGTGGAATTACAATTAATAAGTAGTGATTTTTAATTAATTATAATATTCTACTTCCCACAGACATCCCACCTTCTGAATTTGGCTAGTAAAATCATTTCTCCCCTACATTATTCAATTTCTAACTTCTCTGACCCAAAATAATTTTCTCTTCTTTACTATTTCTAAATTATAACAAATAAAATATTAATCCTGGAGTTTACTAGAACCCAACTGCCCTCAATTCACTATTCACAAGAATAAAAAAATAGACAAAAGTAGAAAAAACCTGCAGCAAGCAGGTAGATTTAGTAGTCTATAGGCAGTAGGTGGATTTCAGCATATTTATCTTCATTTGACATAAACATTTAAACTGTCTGATTTCTAAACATAGTTCTAAGGAGAATGTTCAACTTAAGACAGTCCAACAGCACTGGGAATTTTATGATTTTAGAAAATAATAAAAGAAAATGTTTCCAAAACAGAGAGAAGAATACTAAGAATTATAACCCACAATCAAACAACACCATAGTGAAACATCTTCCAGTTTTACATCATTTTTCAGCAACCTGTTTTGCATTATAGAGAGGTAAATTCTCCAAGGACGTCAGGACCTTTGAGAATGCATGAAATCCATCTTTTTTTCTTTTTTTCTTAATTCACAATTTTATAAAACTGCTTACAGACTTTCTACCCTTTTAAATATCCCCTATCAGTGGTACAATTTCAGACTTACAACAATTGCTAACAAAACTTCGCACTTAGCAGTTAAGATAATTTACACATTAACCAGAAGCCATCTGTAAATACCTGCAAAAAATCACTGAGGATGCTCAGATTAAGAAAGGTTATTTTGAATTTAATCTGAAAACACGAAAGACACCAACAGAATAAAATGAGGTAGTTCTACTTTAAAATTGTATCAAAAGCATATATTCAAATGCTTATAAGAGAAACAATAGTGAAAACATGATAAAAGTAAAGGTAGGATGTATATAAGAATAAACCACAGTTAGAAATGAAAACAACTTCTCTTGCTATACTGGAAAAAATGTGGGAATTTGGTCCAAAACATTTATTACAAAAGATAATTACATTTACAGTGGAGAAAAATAGAACAAAACTGTCTCCCCAATCAATTCCTGACTTTTAAATTCCCCAAATCAATTAAAATAATAGAATAATTTGTAAAGGCATGTACGTTACAAAATCCAAAGACATGGGAATTGTGGTTTATATGTTTCCCAAATGCTTCTAAACTTAAAAGCTCTCTCAAAAGTAAATTATGTTTAGGGCATGCTGACAGTTGTGTTGATCCCAGTGACCTAGTCCTAGAATTGGGAGCAAAATGGCCATCAGTGGTTTCATGCAAACTAAGTATGATGATAGATGTATCGTGATGCAAGAGGACGAACACTGGAATGGGCTTCCTAGAGAGGTGGTTGGTGGCCCCAGCCTGTCAGAGTCTAAGAGGAATTTGGATAATGCTTTAATTTTTGGTCAGGCCTCAAGTGGTCCAGCATTTGGACTGAATGATCATTGCAGATCCCTTCCAACTTAAAATACTCTATTCTGTTCTAGAATTAGCACCTCTGAAGAGCCAAGTTCTCATAACTGAATTCACTCCTTGTGTACAGTGTCCATCTTTTCACACAGCTAGCACTTACTTTTTCTTAAGGACCTAGATGCACTTTTGGAAAGGACAGTCAGGACATCTGATGGCCTTCCATGGGACCATCTGTTGACAGGCTGAGGGTCCTGAATCACAGCTTCTATTGATTGGCATCATTGGTGTACTCTGAAACCCAGTAGACCTTAACCTATATTTAACAAGTATAAACCTTGGTCTTCACTGATCTCAGAACTACTGAAATTCTATAGCCTCAATCATGCAGAAGCAGATGTTTTCAGCTGCCAGATTCTTCTGAATCTAACGGAAGCTGGAGCCCAGCTAGCACTGAACTGTACTTGACTTTTGCAGCTTCAGGTTCAGCATTGTGTTGATGCAGTCTAAGGTAAAGATCATTACTAGATGTCTTTCTATTTATGATGTAATGCATCCTTTTCTGATTTCTGAGTGCAGCATCTTTACTATCTGCAATGTAAACATTCTTAATATGACTGTGGACCTAGTAACAACAGCTCAAGGAGCACTGTAAACAGACACAAAACTATTTAGTGGAGAGATGTCTCCAGTGTACCTGTACTGCTCTGCTCCTGTGAGCAGCTTAAGTACCATTTGGCTTCACCACAAGCAGGAACTAGACTGTTACCTAGCAAAGTGGCTACATGGATGTACAACATCTAACATCTCAGGATACAAAAGAAAAAGACCATTTGGTGCCTAAACTAGCAAAGTTGATATCCAATTTACAGCCTTCAATCGAAAAAGTAGAGAAAAATACTGGAGCCCTAAGAACAAAAATACCAATTCCTTTCTTTTATCTCTTCAAGTTCTTCTATTTTTCTACCTGAAAATACAATCTGCCTGCGTGCAATTATATATCAAATTCTACTTGAATGCAGTAAGCATCATATTCCTACAATGATTGATGACAGAAGTCCAATCATGTTCTTGTTACTGGGTGGGATCAGCAAAGCAGCTGCCAAAGGCCATAGGCAAAACCAAAGGAAAGAACAATGCAAATTCACAACTAGGGACTCTCTGGGGTGTAGGAGGAGAATGATTTGGGCACCTGCAGATTATTGCAAACCTGGTTTTATTTAAGAGAGAAAAAAAGCCTTATGCGCTTTCAAGTTCCTACCAATTTCTTGTCCCATAACTATTCTTTAGAACCCATAGATTGTAGCAGCAGTCTGTGTGTT
>VYZT01044281.1:0-70172 GCA_013400735.1 Pomatostomus ruficeps | reverse complement strand
AAAACAAACCATGCCAGTACCTTTCCCTGGCTATTTCTCCGTGCCAGCTCAAGGTTACAGGACCCATTCCTGCAAATAAGCAGACGATAGGGAAATAGAGAACATAAAATCACCCCAGGATACCCATACATTAAGGATACATTTCCACAGTAAAATGCTGAGCTGTTTGCGCTTGGTACACTAGTTCCAGTAGCAGAAGCAATGTTGCAGCATTAGTGTAATGTTGTCTGGATACATATACCTTTTTCCTCCTGTGTTTGGCAGGATACTGTCAGATGAGTAATGATCACTCTCCTGGAGACCTTGCAGAATATATATGGAAAATGAACAAAAGGTAGGCAAAGTCCAGGTATAGGACTAAATGCAGCATAGTTATTTGCAAAGGATGACAGAGCATCTATGTTTGGAGCTAAGAGATTGGAGTTCAGTTCCCAGTTATTACCAAGATATCTTGTGGGCTATTGCTTGTGCATTTCAATAGATCAGTTTTATAAAACAGACATTTTTTAACTGTGAGAAAGAAAATATGGTCTCGGAAGTACCAATCATCATTACAAACATATTAAAACACATGAAAAATGTGGGGGTTTTGTATGAAGAGCTTGAAGTCAATTGAGAACTGAAAATCCTCAGCACCTTAGGAAGATGCCAGTTAAGTCTCTATCCTCCTTTATTTTGGCTAAAACAGAAATGTAAGATTTTTCTGTTATTTAAATACAGAAAGACCAGCAGGGATAGTTGATTGAATTTAACCATTAATCAGATCTCATTTGTCGTAAAATTTAGAAGAAGAAAGACATATTGATTCTAAAGCTTAAGGTAATAGAAACTCATGCTGCTGTCCCAGGATTAAAGGTTAGCCAGTCATACTGGTTTTATCATATTAATTCAACAATGAAGTATTGTTTTAAAGCAGCTTGCTCACAAGCCATTTTGATAGGAATCCAAAGCGTGTTTCAGAAACTGTCAACAGCGTTCCACAGAAACACAATGGACGTTTGTTTTTAAATTTCAGTCAGCCACTTTCGAACAGTACTAATCCCATTAATTTGAAAACAGGATGATGGAATATCTTATATATCAGAGATCCTTCTTGTCTATCTTAATTATATACAGAATAAAACAGTTCCAATTTGAATGTGGCATGTCATATTACTAGACAGCATGTGGTGTATTACCGAACTGTTCATTCATGATCCCAGTTGTTGGTGTATCCTGTATCTATTTGACCATAGCAACCTGATAAGTTACCAAAAATTGAGAGTTGTCAGGCAGTAAGTGCCTGCCTGTGAAAGAGTTTGAGGAACTTTCAAGCTGAAGCAAATATATCCTTGAATAGGAATGATTGCCAAGTCACAGAGGTAATTTCACTATACAAATGCAGTTCAGTTTGCACAAAAACTGGAATGCAGAGAAAGGAGAACAGATATGCTCACAGCTTTATGGACTACTTCAGAACTGTGGTATTTTTGTGGCCAAAACTTGGAGAAAAATAGAATACAGTTACAGGTGTTTTGTGCAAGTTGCTGTTCTTGCAGGGGGTACTCGTGAGCATTTTGGATTTGTTCATTCCTCACTCGCAAGGTTGTTAACTTCCAGCAAAGATGATTGATGACGGTAAAAAGCAGAAAACCTATTGTATTAGAAAAGAATGTGTTCTCTACTAAATGCTTGATTTTTGTCAAGATGGCTGTTGGTTTTTATTTTTAAGCACAGCTGTAGTCATTTCCATTATGCTATGAAATACTCAGTTAAACTAGAGACCAGAGAAATGTGTTTCCAAACTAGTTCTTGAAGGAAGTATGGAAATACTAAAATGAATCATCTTTTAATCTCTTAGTTTAGGGGAGCGTTGTTTTATAATTTTCAAGTTACAGTTTCTAAAATCATTGGTAGTTCAGGAATTTAATGACTTGTCCAATCTATGACATATGGTATTAATTATCCAGAGATTTTGTGAATAAAGAGAGCCTGGTGACTGGCTGAGCAGAACAGCTGTTCCAGATGGTTAATGCCCAGGATTAGGGTGAACTAGAGGGAAGCTGAGACAAGAATAGTGCTGGTTATGATTCTGCTCAGAAAGACTGATTCGTACCAGGAAGCCTGCCTGTCTGCCCATGTCCCAGTGTGGGTTTGGGTGGAAGGATACTACTTGTAATAAATTCTGCTTCTGTAGGGAGCACAAATAGTTATTAGTATGAAGGGTGTACCCAAAAACTGCTTCTCTGCTGCAGGGTGTTATAGTGGGAGTGGGAATTTTGACAGTATTGTCAGCAATGTCTCTGTGGTCCTTGACATTTTTGCCAAGGATTAAGTAGTATTGGCATGGAGATTTCAATGTCCTTTTTCCTTTCCATGTCTGTTGCAGGAAATGGTATCTCCTCTCCTTCCCTTCTGTTTTCTAACTCTGCTTCTGCCTGAAGCAGAACAGCAGAGATATTAGTATGATATTCCCTCTCTGCTATTAATATTCTCTCTTTCCACAGAATTGACAAAAAAATGTCTGGAGGCCAGAGCGGGTATGAACTGCGTGAGGCCAAAGCCATCCTGAAGGAACTGAAGTCCATCAGAAAGGCCATCAGTTCAGGAGAGAGAGAAAAACAAGATTTAATGAAGGTATTTGGATCAATTAATGCAAGTTTTGTGTGGAGTTGTTTTAACATGACTCACTTCCTTGAGATAAATACTTTGCATTTTATGCTTTTAAGGGATTCTCAAAATTCTTTGAGCCAAACTAATATCAAAATAAATTTTCAGATGCAGAAACTGAAGCCTGTGACATTCCTAGTTCAAAAAGCTGCTCTGTGTCAAAGGATATAGATTTTTTTTGAACTTTTTTGTAAGGTACAATGCATATGTTACCTCTAAAACACAATTTACAATATGAAGTGGACAAAATTGATATGTGTTCTGAGATGCCTGATCATTTTGTAAATGAATGAAAGTTTTCATAAATGAATGAAAATTTTCCTATCTAAATTATTGTCCTATTTCCATTTCTGAAAGCAGATTTCCTTTTTTTTTTTTTTTAAATCAGCAAGACACGTAATCGGTTGGCAAATTTATAAACAAAGTCCCAAAGCAGACACAAACCCAAATGAGTACATTCTACATGAGAAAATTTTACATTTTCGTAGGTGTTGGTCACCCTTACTGTCACCTACCGATGGCTTGATTAAAAGTAAGGGTTGCTTAACATGAAATAAACCTAGAATTTTTATAGTGGAGCCTTTTATGTAAATGTCTTTTGGAGATAAACTGCTATAAACATGGTAAAGTTTAATGCCACTTCCTTCTCGGTTTCCTGGACAGAGTCTTGCAAAGCTGAGGGAAAAATTCAATATTGAACAAACCACTGAAACATCTGACCCAGACTTGAGTTCCAGCTCTGTAAACTCCCAGCTGTGTTTCCCTAGGCAAACTCTGGATACAGGGTCTCAGACTGACATTTCTGGTGAGGTGAGCTTTTTTCCATAAAGAGAAATTAAAGCAGAATGCTACAGTTAATGGAATCAAATGGCTGTTCGCTGTTGCAGATAGCATATATATGTATACTTGTTTCACAGAACTACTTAGAATCACTCACACTAGAATCACTTTTCTGATTTTTTTCCCCTTGAATTTTAAATCAAGATTCAGATGAACTTTATACATTTGTCATGGAGCATTTATGACAATCTGATTTAGTCAAATAGTTCCAGTACAGTGAAGATTAGGAAAAGTGGATAGTATTTTTTTTATCTGTCTGTATGATATGTTTCACCTTACAAGCCTAATTAAATATGAAAACAAAGATTTTTATTTTTAATTTTCAGAAAAAAGATCTCAGAATTTAAGTGCACAATTTCATTTTACACAGTTGAAAAGCTGTTCGTGGAACTACTTGTTCAGTGATTTAGTAAAACCTTGTTTCACTGATGGTATATTTTACATACACAGAAGGCTGTTTAATTTTGATACCTGCTTTGAAGTTCTGCAAGCTAAGTTTGTAAGAGAGAGTGTACAAGGTTTTCCAGACAAAGAGCTTGTCTATGTTTTGTAACAACTTTAATGAAGTCGAACTTTGAAATGCGCTGACATAGTTCTAAATTCTGAGTTCAACAGAATTCATAGTAGGAGATCAGAATCTTTGGTGCAGGAGTGCAAGAATTCTTTGAAAATGCTCTGGCTTTACTGTGATGGAATACAGGCAATTGGTAGTACAGTAGTTAAAAATATATGAAATGGCTCAGAAGAAAACAGCACTGTTTTGTACATCTGAGTAGATGAGATCTTAACTAGGCATTTAACAGCAAGTGTGGGGCTGGCTGCAGGGGCGAGGGGGATAGTTTTATTTTTCTTTAATTTGTAATTTTTCTAACCACTGCCTGGGTTTTGTTGGTTAAAAGCTTTGCACAGTAACAAGGCTACTTTTTTTTAATTTGGTTTTTTTTTCCCTCAACAGATTGGAGCAAGAAGTAGATCGAGTTTGGCAGAGAAGGTCAGACTCAGTCTACAGTACGAAGAGGCCAAGCGAAGGTAACGGGGTTGGTGGGCGCGGGGCCGGGAGGTGCCCGATGCCCGCGGCGCCGGGAAATTCCCGGTGCCTGCGGCTCCAATGCCGTGCTCGCAGCGACATCCAGCGGGCCGCACCGCCAGGCGCCCTCCAGGGGCTGCCGCGCTCGGGAACGCTGCGGCTGCTCCTTCGTGCTAAGCAGGAAGTGTAAAGAAACAAAATTAAAACAGTGACAAATTACCGGCAGTTCCAGGATTAAGGGAGTAGAGTGAGCTGGCTTTCTGATGAAAGCAGTCGCCAGGTTATTTATGTCCATTATATCCTTCTGTGGAATCATCATTTCACTTTACTAAACCACTGAAGGCTTGTCAGTTTTAGAGTTGCTTCAGACTTCCAGTGCAGATTTAGTGGGCTTAATTATTTCTTTTTTCCCCTGGGACTTTCGATAATTTAAAAACTTGTTATCACTATGGGTTGACTTTTTTTTTCATTAGTTTAACACGAGGAGAAAAGAAGTAAGGAGCTGCTCCACTGATGAATGTGGAATGCCTTTCAAATACAGTTCCGTGGTGCTTGCCTGTGAAAGTGGTGCCATCTTGATTAATTGCCACAGCACTGAAAAATGGGCATCAGAAAGCAGAACATTCAGGGTTCAAATGACATCTTCTGGTGCATCAGAAGTGCTGCATAGTACTGGGGCAAGATTTACTATTGAGATAGCACTCTTGTGTGATATTATTTTCTAATACTTGCTGCCACATTAATTGTCAGCCATTCAGAAGCCTTATTGTTTTGTTGTTATGGAGGTTCTTTGTAATTTTAGGGAAATAGAAATCTAAGCACTATTCCACACCTAAAGTTTTGGGGTTTTTTATTATGAAGAACTAAACAAGGCAACAAAATAAAAAAATAGCATTTTTCCCCAGATGAAAACTGTGTCTAACATGCCATTTAATCTGAGCTTTAAATATTATTTCAGCTGGAAAGCTGTGGCATGATCATTTAGAAAACTACAAAAATATATTTGCACCTTATAAGTACCAAGTAATGGCATAGCTGTTTTTAGGTTTTAAAGGCAGGAGCCTGCACAACTATTTTTTTGCCTGATTTCAAGTGTGTACTTCCTCATACAGAGTAGTAGCTACCATCCTTACCAGTAACAACAGTAATCCTTTATATCCTTATCATGGATCATAAAACCTTATTGTATAATCAATGCATTCATCAAAGAACACCAAGGCTGTTGTGTTTGTTCAATGTTCAACATGTGATTTTGGCTCAGAATTGTCACAGACATGATATTAATTGTCAGGAGGTCATTTAGATGCAGGTAGGTGGCATTGTTTCTCAGGCATAACTGATCCAAAACCTGATCACCCTCTGTTTTGACTGTGTCTTGGTACCAAGAAGTCCCAGCACTGTGTTTTATCTTCCTTTCGTACAAACAAAAAACCTCCTTGAAGTAAGTCAGTTTGGCCCTTCTATCTTGAAGGGGGAAAAAAAAGAGAAAAAAGGAGAAACAGTACAGTGCTCAGAGTCTGGAGTACTGCAGCACAGAATCTTTCTTTCTCACAAATTACTTAGCCAAGAACGTGGGTCGAAATTTCACTGTATGTAACTTGGAATAATGAAGATACATACCAGTTTGCACATAAAGTTCAGTACCTAATTACACCCCTCCCCCAAGTATTGTGGCCACTGTAGCCATCACTGTAATTTAATAAGTGTTGACCATCTTTTCTGAAATATTAAATGTGCAAATTCTCAATTATTTTGTGGTAAAATAGCTAAGCTAAAGAGAAGATCTTGTAAGTGAACTTCCCTACTTGAAAATTATCAGATAATTTTGTACATTGCAGATTTGACATTGCTTAGCCAGCAGAATGTCATGAAGAGGTGGAGTGTTCATAACTATGCTGAATTCAGTTGCAATTGTCCTTCAGAAGGATCTGAATGAGTAAAGCGTGGTGCCACAACTGTGTTACCAGACAGATTGCTTTCAATAAAGCTTTTAATAACATTGTGACTTCTACTTGAACTGAAATAAGAGCAACTAATTTTCAATGCATATACATATTGCTGTTGGCCTCGATATGTGGCCTGATTCTCTGGCATAGTCTGCGTTTTTATGAAGCAAAACTAAAAGTAGGGCCTTGAGTATAAAATGTTGTTATATCCGGATATCTTTCAAAATGCGGTATCACTTCTCTCTTCCCTGGGCTTTGTGTGCTGTGCTGGACTCAGGTAAATCTGCTTTGTTTTATTTTAGCATGGCTAATTTGAAGATTGAACTCTCTAAGCTAGATAGTGAAGCCTGGCCTGGAGCACTGGATGTGGAAAAGGAAAAACTGATGTTAATCAATGAAAAAGAAGAGCTTTTAAAGGAGCTCCAGTTTATTACACCACGCAAACGTACTCAAGCTGAGCTAGAGCAGCTAGAAGCAGAAAGGAAGAGGCTTGAGGAGGAGCTGGTGTCTGTGAAAAGCACACCTAGTGAAGCACTTGCTGAAAGGTAAGGGGCTGCCTTTTGCTGCTTTCTGCAATCTGACCTTTGTATTTATCACAGACCCTGAACTATGCCTTGATGGGCTGTTTTCCTTCAGTGACTGTTCCATGTAGATCTTAATTAAATTTGTTATTAACCCAATGGGCAGAAAAACAAAGAAGTCTTCTGTACTGTGTAGGTACTGTGAAAGAATGTGAACACCTTGTACACGCTCTGCAGTATCAGTTGCTCTGCGTTTGTTACCAGCATGAAAATGCCTGTGACAGATGTTAAATAGCTGAAGAATGTCAGCATACCAGCAGGAAGGCAATACATCATTCACTCATTTCTGATAATAG
Organism: Pomatostomus ruficeps; assembly: GCA_013400735.1. Lineage (NCBI taxonomy): Eukaryota > Metazoa > Chordata > Aves > Passeriformes > Timaliidae > Pomatostomus > Pomatostomus ruficeps. The sequence goes on along the minus strand of VYZT01044281.1, from coordinate 62,833 downwards.
CTGTAAACTGTTTGAACTCAGGTTACAAGGATTATCTCGATTGTTGCAACATCTGAAGTTTTTCATTGTGAGTTTCATTACATGCAAAAATGCAACCAAAAGGGGGAAAGAACCCAAAAAGTTCAGATGAGAAGCATAATTGCTGCAAAACTTTCCTAACTTGCTGCTACCTAACTAGTTAGTGAAGCTACTCTCACAGTAAATTGTTTTTAGCCATATTCAGAGTTTGAGAAAATCTAAAAGGGGGAAAACAAATGGACACAAATGTCCACAAATGGACAAATCAACTCTAAGTGGAAATAAATTTAGGGGCATCTCTAGCCCACATAAAATGCAATAAACGCAAAATGTCATTGTGTGTATCAGTATAGTGTGCCTTACTGAAGTAATACAATCAGCATTGTGTGGGTTTCTTACTTCCCCCTATAAGGAAACAACTACTGTTGCTCCAGTATGGCAAAATTCCTTTTACAGCATTAGAAGCTGAGTCCTAAATTGTAGCTGAGTAGCAGGGAAGGTTTTTTTGTTTACAAAGTACAAACGTGTGTATTAGGCAAGACTTTTTTTTAACATTTGTACACTTTATAATTGTTTAAAGTGCATTATATTCATATTCCAAATACGTTTTAGAAGAGGGGAACTATTATTTTACAGGAGAAGCTACCTGTCTGTGCTAGTAGTACCTAAAGTACCATGGATCTGTTGCTCTCTGACTTCCATTAATAAATGGAGAATAAGGAGTCAATAATAAAATCACATTCACAAATAAGTAATTTGAATCTAAGATTTTGATAATACGCTGTTGTGTAGCTAAATCTTCACTCAAGCCATAAATAGATGTCTGAATCTTGTGGTTTGGATTTGCTTTAGTGCCAGAGAAAGTTCTGCACCTGACTGTTTTACCATACATGTTGGATGCCAAAATTGTCCCCCATTATCAAGAAGAAATTAATTTTCCATGTATAGTGACAGAATGAGTAGTTAGAGCTTCCTTTTTCCCCCTCTCTTTTCCTTAACTTTTTTCCTTTGGTTTTTAATCCTGAAAATATGGACTTTTTGGGCTTTTTTCTTCTGAGGTTAATGTAAGATATGCTGTGCACTGCTGGTTGAGGTAGCACTTATGGTGGCTTCTGGTTTGCTTTTTTGTTATTCCAGTGAATCTCCAGTGAATTTCTAGCTTTAACTGTTTATATTAAACTGTCTCCTTCGGTGACTTCAGAGCACATAAATTCTTTCACACCGGGCTATTTTGAGGATTATTTCTGGTTTCTCTATATACTATAAACATAAAGTAAATCTTCATTTTCAGAAGGATTCAGATGATTAAACTTTTTCTGAAATGTTAATTTAAAAAAATGCATTTAATTGTATCTGATCAATCAGCAGCGTTTTATTTCTTGGAAATGAAGGAGATTCTCCTCTATTATTAGTGGAGGAGCCATGCCATCTTCAAAATATTGTACTATTGTTGCATTACTATTTTATTCTTTGAGGTTTCATGAATGCTTTCAGTTTGCAGTGTTTTCACAGGTCCTGATAATGAGCAGCAGCATAAGAAGCTGTGGATTGTGCCAGAGTTTAATGCAATGAGGGTTGTTTCATTTGGTTTAGTGGTTTTGGTTTCTTTATTTCTAAAGGGAAAAGCAACAGGAGACGTGCTCTGACTTAAAACAAAAACATTATAGCATAGCCCTGGGTTATTTTGGAACAGGATGCTGAAATTGCCACTAGTAGATGTATGTGGATTCAATTTACAGAAGGAGGGTGTAGATCATAACATATCAACTTCAAAAAGGCAGAGACAGGGCATACTCTGACTGCTTTAAGAAGCCTTAAAGCAACTGTGTAGAAATAACTGGGTTGTGGAACTGTTGAGAACTACTTGCTCTACTTTCTTGCCTCTGAGTTCCTGTCAGGGAGATTCCATTATTCCTTTATCCTTGGCAGTATCTCCCAAGTAAACACGGCCATTTGAACAGGTCCGTGATTTAAGTACTTGATTGTGCTGTTGCCTGAAAAACTGGCAGCTGCTCTTGTGCCTATCACAAACACGTCCACCTAAGTTTGCATTGAAACGTGAGGTATGTGCACTTTATGTATTTTCTTTAAAGATTCTCTACCCCTCTCAGCAATGATACAATTTAAGATCAAAAGAGAAAGATGTCTCACTAACACTGAAGTCCCTCCTGCAATGAGTAATAGGTTAATTTAAATAGAAGGTTTAGAATAGGTTTAAATAGAAGAGAATGAGAGAGGCCTGTGTCAGAATAGATAACACAATGAAAGTTTTGGAGGTGGGGTTGTTGGTCTATTTTTCCTTTTGGCCTGATGTAGAATGAAAAAACTTTCCCTGAATCTCAGTTTGTTGTGAGATAATGAAATTGCTTCCTGCCTTTCTTCGAACTTCCACAAGTGATTCCATCACCCGGCTTGTGTTTGTGGTTTGTGACTAACATCTTTCTGACATGACCCTGCAGGTATTAACACTTGTATTTAATTACTAGTAGATCAGATTACTTCCAGGAAAGAATTTCTTCTCAGGTGCGAAATTATAATGGATAAATTATATTTATTAACCTCCTTAAGACAGTAATAGTAAACAAACAGTTGATGGTGCTCTGGAGACAAAAAACAATGAAACCTTTTAGTTCAATAACGCAAATTCAGTTGTTATAGTGTCTCTCTGGAGGTGGCTGTAGGTGTGTCTTTTGAGGACTTCAGTCAAAGAAATTCTTAAGCTTTTATTTTCCTTCTTGTCTTCTACCATTAGTAGTTGAACACAGAGCAATTTCTGTGCCTCTTCCTTGAGAAAAAAATGATAGTTCACTACTGAAAAGCCACAAAAAAGCTAGTCTTGCTTGGGAAAAACAGTATAGATTAGGCATTAAAATAAGATTAAATTAAATTGTTATTTAATGATATTAAATAATAGGAAATGATATTAAAGTGATAGGAAAGAGTGTCTGATATTATAGATGAACATAATAACCTATGTGTATGTCTTCCTGAGCAAAGAATGAAATACTGTGTATGCTTTTAAGAGCCTTAGCAGGTATTGGCAGATGAACACATCACTGCAGTGTGAGAGTACATGTGGCGTGGGCAGTGGAGTGGAAGTCACACCCTGGTGACCTCGGGGTAACTTATTCACCTTTGCATAACCCAGATTTGCTCACTGAATAAGCATGGGTGTAAGCAAGTGCTTTTCATGCTTTGCTGAATCAGGGACTTAATGTCTTTTTACTGGTATCTGAGGTCCAAAGGGAGTGGATTCTGGGCACTCTTGAGTATCTAATTCAGTTAATTCACTTTGCGTAAGAAAGCAGTGGTTTATGTTTCTTGTTTCGCAGATTAGTTGCTTGAGAACTTGTGACATACATCAGTTGACTGAGCAGGGGCTAGAGGAGAATATAGTAATCCACAACTATAGGAGGATTTTAGCTGAATCCACTGAGAGAAAGCAATTTATTTAGTGTAAATGGAGTGATAAAAGGGAATTATAAAAGGGGAAAAAAAAATCACTCTAAAGGTTAGTGAATCATTTCTATTAGCAGCCAGCCAAGAGGAATAGGAGAGTTCCCCCTTTTGTGGCTTTAAAGCTGCACTAGATAACAAAGCAGGAGGCAATAAATCCTGCTTTCTCATAAAGGTGAACTTGATGATGAGCACTACAGTGCTGTGTGGCTCTGAGGTGCTGACAAAGCTGTCGGGAATGTAGAAATCCTTACCAAAGACTCCTAAATATGGTCCATAATCTCAGAACCTTTCATTGAATGCTGCTTTGATTTGCTGAGCTTTATCTCTATATAAAGATTCTGAAATTAAAGGGAGTGCTTTGATTTTAAACTTCAGAATATCAAAAGTAATACTGGTATTACTGGTATTAGTAGTTTTTTGGTTTGTTTGTTTTGGTGGTTTTTTCCTGGTTTTGTTGTATGTTTGGTTTTTTTCCTGGAACTATATTAAGTGAGGAAGCAGTCTGCTGCATTGCTTTTAAAAACTGTGTGAGTGCAGATCTTATTATCCTGAAGTTGCCGCTGTTTTCCCAGTGCTCATCTGTTACTCTTTTATTGGGTGCATGATTCCCCTTGGTACAGTGTGAATGTCCCAGCCCTGTGCTTGCTTGTACACTCAGCAGGTTTGTTACAGTGCTTGGTATTCTGCAGGTAAAGTCACTCTGCCAAAGCAGTTGGGGTTTTACGATCGGACCGAGAGCTAACACAGTATTTTGGATTTTAGTCACTGGCAACCTGATAAAAAACAAGGGATCTTCGCTTTGTTTTCTTTTTTATCTTTAAAATGTTGTAGCCTATTCTCTAATGCCTTCCTGAACTAATACGTGCATCTTGTTTTCAGATTAAAATTGGAGGAGAGAAGAAAAGAGTTGGTAGAGAAACTTGAAGAAACTACCAAGTTAACTACCTATTTGCATTCACAACTTAGGAGGTGAGACTATACTGCATAATGAAAAACCTGTTCTGTAGTGGACCTGGATGTCTCAACTTCATTCTTAGGTTTTTCTCGTAGCTGGAAGCTCAGCAAAATGTATTTAATACTTAAATAAGAAAATGCGAATGTAATAACTTCAAGTGTTTTGTTACCATGCAAACCTGGTGTACCTTTATAATATAAATAAATTTTCTAAGTTGATAGTTCTGTTGTTGTTCAGTAAACAACTTTTAAGTGTTGAGAAGGGCCTGCTTGAATTATTTTTCCTGAGATTTTTTCCCAGCAGTCCTCCAGAACCGAGGCAGTGACACTCAGTTTCTCTGTCCTGGCAGGACACCCTATCTCCTGTTATTAACAGGACAAGATTACATGTTACAGCCTTTGCCATAATTTATATAGTTGGATTTACTGGATAGTTGTGCACGTGGAGTGTCTGTTGTCATACAGATGGGAAGCAGTTCTGCTATAAGTTATCTTCTGTCTGGCATCTTTCCCAGGTGCTTGGGTAGAGGGTAGGCTGCCTGAATTGCTCTAGAGGTGGCAACACTCCTCTGCTGCCATAAGCTCCCTCTTGGGGATCCCTGTGCTCTCACATAGACCACATGAGCACCCACATCAGAGTGGAGCGGGTTTCTGATGGGATGTAACAGCTGAGAAGGCTGCAGATACTGCTGGACCAGTTTGTCAAATCTGCAGCCTTCTCCAGGAGAAAAGGGTCTTACACAGCTGGTCATAAGCTGGATAAATTGCCCTGCTAGTGTGCAGGTTGGGCACAATGAGCTAAGCCAGCTATGGGTGCTTAAAAAACATAATGCCCCAAGCAGCTTTTGGTTGTAGTCTGTTACAGGGCAGTTTCAGTCAAGCTTCCCTCTCTTTGTTCTGTTCTGTGCTGGTTTAGTTTAGTAACATCAATATGTGTTTGTGCTTTCTTTGCAGCCTCTCAGCTAGTACGTTGTCTGTGTCTTCAGGGAGCAGTTTGGGATCCCTGGCATCCAGCCGGGGGTCTCTGAACACATCAAGCAGAGGGTCGCTAAACTCGCTCAGCTCCACCGATCTCTACTACAACCCAGGCGATCAGATTACAGACTTGGACTATCAGTGCAAACTCGATTTCATATTGCAAGAAAAAACTGGTTACATTCCTTTGGGGCCTATCACGACTATTCATGAAAATGAAGTGGTCAGTTCCCATGGGAGACTGGGTTACAGTGACTCTCCTTCAGCTGCAGACCATCCCAAATTGACTGAACCTCCCAAATCTGTGACATCACTGTCTTCCAGATCCTCACTCTCCTCCTTGTCTCCCCCAGGCTCCCCTTTGGTTTTAGAAGCTGCATTTTCAGTGTTAGCTCAAAATTCCCCTCTGCATCACCTCACTACGGACTTCGAAGACTCTGACCTTTCAGGTGATTTTGCAGGCATTAGCTTCTGCGAGAACCAAATATTACTGGACTCTGAAGCCAGAGCAGGATCTCAGATTCCTACAGATGATAAAGATCTAAATGTTGGGCAACCTCTGCTTTCTCTACGTGAAGGAAGTTCAGGTAATTTAAAAAAAAAAAAACTATGTCAAATGTATATGTAACATGAAAATTGACAGCTGGCTCTTGAAATGAGGAGGTACCTTGTGTAACTGAAAAGTCTCTTGATCAGCATGCGCTTGCCGTGGTGGGCAGTCAGTAGTTCTGAGGGATGTTACCTAACGTGTAGTTTTGGCTACAGAGAGCTGCAATCACCCTAATTCCATCTACATTTTTCAATAGCTGTTTTAGAAAGAAAGTTCATGCATTGCAATCTGTCATGAAAACAATAATACAAAAACCTGAAGCTGGATTTTGAAAGCGTGGAGGGTGCATGATGTTCCTAGGTTTTATCAGGATGTATGGATATAGAACAAATACCCTCTGCTGGTTTTTTGATAACTTGAAATCAGATCCTTTGTTTCTCATTGAAGAGTGAGTTACAAACTGACATCCTCAGTAAAAGAGACTTCTGGACTGAGAATTGTGTGTTATGTCTGTCTAATTATTTGAGCCTGCTGTCACTGAAAGATCTGCAGTTCATTTTGAGTTGAGAAAGACAGGTGACTTACATGCCATGTAAGTTACAGTGAGTCTTTCCCCATTTTTAACATAGATTTCACAGCTTTTAGCTTTTTATCCAGGTTAGAACAGAGCTCCTAAGCTAGTCGAGGCTCCCCCTACAGTCTGTGGGTAACTTCCAAAAGAATGAGACATCTCATCCTAAAGCACACTTCCCTTTAAGGAAGAAGGGATGAATGACTGTGAGTTATCAAGGTATGCTTAGTTACTAGTTAAATTTGAGATGGCTGAATTAGGTGTGATTTCCACTTCTGGTCTGCAGCAGAAGCCATGCAACATACTTGATCATCTTATATTGTAAAAACCTTTGGCAGATCCAGAATTTCAGAAATCCCAGCTGTCAAGAATTGATGGTTTGTGCTCAGTCTTAGAGTGCTCGCTTTGCTACCTTTTGTTAGGGCTGACAGTGTGTTGTGCTCTCTCTGCACATTTATTCTTTTCTAGTGTCATTCTGTGTCATTGTCTTCAAGTAGGTTGCAAACCATTCATGTTTGTGTTGCACAGTGGCTCTCTTTTCTCAAGGAAGAACTGAGCAAGACAGATTTCCAGTAGTGCTGAGCACTGGCAGCCCTATTTGAAACCTGGTCAGTACCTGGCATTTCCAACTGTATTTCTGAGCTGGTAGGGAAGCAGCTAGCGAAGGAGTTTGGTGGTTTAGAATAAATACAGCCTAGCTCTTGACCATGGTCCAGATTTGTTGTCAAGTTTTAGTCCTTATGCTTGGAGTTTTCCAATTTTTAATAAAAGTACATGGACATATTCATACAGTTGTATTTTTAATGAGAAATTTGCTTTTTTTTCTTTTTCAATTCTCTGAAGGAATTGTTGTAACATCTGTCGTCTAATTAGATTAGCTTACTGCAGTACTGTAGTAATTTCAATGTTGGCCAAAGCAATGTGGCACCAGAAGAGAAAGGTATGGTGTGCTTAGGACAAGCTGGGAGTCCCACCCTGTTTCACTGTGCAGAAAGAAAACAAGAAATTGACTGATGTCCTAATGGTCTGAACCTGTGAAATGCAAAGTGAAAAAGCATGGGAAGGGAATTTGGGAGGAGGAGGTCTTTTTGTCCTTTGTCTTTTCAGGATAGCGTAGCACAGTAGTTATTTTACTTTAGAGCCATATTATAAAAGATTGAAACAATAATTATTTTTCCTGCCTGTATTTCAGCAGCATATCCTTTTCAAATTAACAACTGTATTTCAGTCTGTCTTTGTAAACTGGCTGCAACTCACCTAGTCTAGAACTGAATTCAAACTTGCTTGGAATTTGGGAACTTTGGGCTATGTAGAATCAGAATTATTTTTTTTTTAATTTATTTCTATAGATCATTATTTTCAAAGGCACTGTGTGGTTGTCTAACATATTTTAACTTTTTGAGGACCTCTTGTTCTGGATATTGTCAGGTTGCCTTTTAAGTCTATATAACTAGTTATGGTTTTAAAATGTAAATTCATCCTGTGATACTGCATACTGATACTTCCTCATGTAGTGTCATGTGCATAATACAAATTGTCTTTAAACCTGTATTAAGGTTGCCAAAACAAGTATTTGAATTTTGAATAGCCAGGTGTTAACTAATTACACTTTAATGCCTCTGGTTTTCGCAGTAAAATGGGCCTTATGGTGAGACTTCAGTACATTAACAGTGAGACACAGACCTGGGATTGGTTCAGTGCTTCTACTCCAATTTCATTCTTGAAACTGCTGTGATGCTGAATGGGGAGGTTTGAACAAACTGAGCCGGAGGCACTAAACCTGCATAGAAAATTTTAGCCCACACACTTTGGTTTTTACAAGACTACAGATCTGAGTGCTGCTGAATCTTAACTTGGGCATAGACAAAGACTCAAAGGTGGTGCAGCTCCTGTCATCATGTCATCTGAACTGGCTCTCTAGATGTAGTGTTCACCTGCTTCTCTGGCTGTCTCTGACTTTTCTCTATAGGTGAACCATAGAGATATTTGCTTCTCTGCACATGTCCCTGCTGTCAGTAACCAAGTTGGAATATCATGCAGTTCTTCCACAGTCGGTCTCTGTCATTGTCAAAGTCAATTCAGGCTGCCGTGGTAATTCCTAAGGGTAATCAATAAATCATGTCATCACCTTCACCACTCACATGGTGAGCGGGAAAGGGAAAGAGCACTTCATCATCAAGGAAAAAGCATTTCTACTGCCATAAATAAAAGCACAAATGCAGCAATCAATCATCTAATCTAGAGCCTTAAATTTTAACATCTTAACAGGATGTAAAGTCATGATTCAGAAGGGGATGATAATGCATACCAATATCCTCACCCTTGGCAGATAAAAGGACTGCATAAGGCCCTCGGCTTACTGTGCTGTAGAATGCGGCTTCACAGCATGACACTAGCATATGAATGTAAGTTGAAGATTAAAGCTAAGCAGTCATTGAGAGGCTGTAGCGTAGAAAGTTTTTGATGATAGTAAACCAGAGAGGATTTTATTTCTAGCAGTTTTATCACTGAGGAGAGGGTGTCTGTCTGACTTCTGAATATTTAATAAACAAGTAGGAAAGCTCTTGGCACGTAGCTGAAGTGTTACCACCATGCTGAATGTGAACATGGCAAATACTGGTTTGAAGATCAGGATAATGAGGGTTGATAATGAAGGGTAATAACTAGTTCAATGCATGAGGATGATCATAGGAGTCTGTGTCTCTGGGAAGGAATAATAGTACGTTTTCAAGTTCATCAGTCTGGTTATATCTGTAGTCAGAATATGTGGTAACAGCAGTACAGTCTCAGAATGTTTAATGATATGGAACAAAACTACTCTGTGATACTCAGTTAAGGGTCACCACTTTCAACTTGACAACTTTCTAAGCTATGCTCATCTCTCTTTCTAACTATTAATCTCTTGGACTAATTTTCATTTTTCTTTTTTGTAGGTGGTGATTTACCAAGAAGAACAGCTGGTCATCTGCTTGAGGAGAAAACAGCTTGTGTATCTGCTGCTGTGTCTGATGAGTCTGTAGCTGGAGATAGTGGTGTATATGAAGCTTCTGTGAAACAGTAGGTTTGAGAAATCATGCAAGTCTTTCCACCAAAAATTTAAATATATCTATTATCAGTTACACACTACCAGTAAAAGTTGTTAATCAGCCCTGCCTTTTTCAGAAATAATTTGTACTTTCAGATGGAAAGGAAGGCCTATTTGCCAAACAATGAAGTTTGATTTGGATTATTTTTTGTGCTTGTGTAATTTGGTTGAATAGCATTAATATACTTCCTTATTATCTTGGGGGTTTTTTTCTTGCTAGAAGTGTTCCCAAGAGAAAAGCTTGATTTAAACTATGCAGGTTTTGCCATGTGACTCTATTGACACTACTCAGAGTTACTGTTTTTACTTCTTGTTTTGTTTAGTATTTTTAAGATTGCATAGCATTTTTTAATGTTTCTTTTTTTAGAAACAGAAAAAACTCTGTTGTAATGTTGGTATTAAAATAATCCAGGTTGAGGATTAATGTTCACTGCAGTGAGCAGCATATAAGAAATATATTTGCTGTTCTTGTTTGACCAGAAAATTTCTATAGGATTCTTCGTACTAGTTTCTGTAGTACTGCCTGTAATCTTCAGTAATCAGCATAAAGCCTTTCTGAATTATTGCTGCAGTTATCAAACTACTCCAGCAGCAACTGCCCCTAAAACAAGCACTGCTGTTGTGTAGGCTCTGAAACTCTTATTTAGAGTGCATGCTGTAATTAAATCAGTGTGTGTTTAGGAGAATGGATATATGTTCTGTGTATGTATACCTTAATAATTGCTGAAAGCTAACTATAACTTTCCTAAATTTCTGTATTTGCCTGCTTTTCCTAGACCAAATGAAACTGAGGACATTGTATATAGTGAAGATGATGCAACAACTCTAGAGGCTGCTCAGGTACAAATAGGACTCAGGTGAGTGACCAGCAAAGGGAATATTTCTGTTTATACATAAATGTGAATAGTAAACTTCCCTCATGTTGTCCTTTCTTTAACAGATATGACCACAGCAATTCAAGTTTCGTGGTAATCGTAGTACGGCTTAGAAACCTTCCAGCATTTTCTGCCCCCCTTGGCTCTAAGGTGTAAGTCAATCACTGAGAAGTAGTGTTGAAATATAAGAGTATAATAATGAATTGTAAAAATTCGCTAAAGAAATCAATTGCTTTACAGCTTAAGAGCACTGAAATATGTACAAAACTTTTCAGACCGTTGTAGTATTAAGCTTTTGCATATTCCATCAATGCTGCAAGAATAAAACGTTATCTGGAAATTTACACATTCCACTAAAGTGGAATAAAAAGGATTTTTAAATGGTATTTTATGTAATACTTCTAAACATTCTGTAGCTTTGAGAGTGCAAAACAGCTATGCTGTAGTTAATAAAAACATTCTTTTGATACTTTGGCATCCTTTCAGCTCAGAATGTTGTTGTTCTATATTTATATGTCTTTTTGATGTAAAATGATATTTAAAGCAGTATTTATCTTTTAAATGAGCTTTTAAAGGAAAGGCGTAATTTAATTAATTGCAAGTGGACAAGCACAGTCACATTGAGATACACCATCTCTAACAACTGGAGCTTGGAGGTCTGTTAAGAATTAGTTCTGTAGTCAAATTGGACCAACATGCAAAGTCTAAAAGTAAATTACAGTGCAAATCATACGTAGAAAATGAACAGAAATGCCTGAATATGTTACCACTGAGTTTCTAATCCAAAATTCTCATCTGTATAAGTAAGTATAGCTCACCTTGAGTGAGCTTTTGACAGACTGTAAGACTACCTTAAACTGTTGAAAAGCTTAATAAGATTGGAGCAGGACATAATCAATCCATGGAAAATTTGATTTTCTTGCTGGTTCCTTTTCTTTTGTATCCTATTGCCTTAAATTTGATTGACAGATAAATAGGAAGCCACTGGGTATGGAAAGGATGCATTAAGGATAGAGGCCTGGGTGGTAGCTGGGTTTTTCTGTTTGTTTTTTTAATAACAAATGGTTGTTCTACTACTATCCCACCTTCTCTGAACTAGTCTTTCCTCTGCTGACCTCCCAAGTCCACTACATTTAGCACAAGAAAACAGAAAAACTATAGAAGAATAAATTGACATAGGTGAGAGGAAAAGTAGATAATGCAGAACATCAAATAGATGTTCAGTAACATAAAGCTAGGTAAGAGCAGCCATCTTTTTAGGAATTAAAATGTGAAGTTGTAATTAGTAGTCAAGAAGTCCAGACCTGCTGCTGCTAAGAGAAATTTGATGAAATTAAAGCTACACAAAACAAGGAGGAAGAAGGGGCAGAGAAAAGCAGGGCCTTGCAAATAGCATTTTTTCTGTCACTTGCACTTGTGTGCACATATGTATAGTCTGGACAAGTACATACAATAATAAAAATTGTGTCTGGAAAATGATGCTACATTATAGTTGCATTTCCTAGAATATCAGTTGGATACATTAGTACTTTACTGAACCTTTACACATGGAGGAATAGATTTGACATGAGGTGTTACTGACACTGTAAAAGCTGTTCACTTTTGGCCTAGGTAGAGCAGAGTCGAAGAGTTACTGTATCAGGGTCACTTCTTCATCAGTTGAGAAGTCGTAGGTTTGTCACAGTAAAATCTGATGCATTGATTGACTCTTTAAGTTTCTTAATTAAAAGGAGAGTAACCACTCCTGTAAAACAAAGTGAGAGAACAATTTATCTTTCACTTCTTCATTTGCTCTTCATTCTGGCCTGATACCAATAAATTGGCAAACAGTTATTAAAAGGAAGTTCCAATGAACCACCTTTTAAACATACTTTTGATACACTTTCTCTTCTCTTCCTACATCTTTTATAAATATTTTCAATTGCTTAGTCTATTAAAATGTCTGTTTTCAGTAAACCATGCAAATTCCTCACCTACAGTTATATGAATACAGCAGCAGCATTACTGGAGTTACAATATCCTACCACTTCAGCTTGGGATTGGCATGTCAAAATGCTGGATACCTGCTATGCAGGCTACATGTGAACCAAACAACTTAGATTTTGCTCTTTATTCCAAGAAGTTTGGCATAACTGGGGAATAAAGACTATGCCCAAATTCAAGTAAAAAAATCAAATTTCCCACAGACCTAATTTCTTTTGATTTAACTAATGTAAAAGGAAATTTTTAATAAAATTAATGAAACTATGCATGAAGGCAGAAAATATAGTAGCAGTACTATAAATTTTGAGAGAAAAAATATTTTCCAGAATTATTTACATTGGCCCACTCTTTCTTCTTGCTTTAACAAGCTTCATTGTGTTTTATTCTCCAGTGAATGTCATTTATAAAGACAGTCCCAAAAACAGACTAATGGATAGGCACAGAAAAGACACGAAACTATTACTATGCTCATTCACGTGTATGAGTAACTGTGCAATAGGTAAATAGCCCGTACAAACTGCATTAAAAATTTCCTTTACTCTGTCAAGCTGCTGCTAAAGTGAGACCTGCAAGTTAGCCAGTACAACTTTTATGCATATAATATCCATTCCTGGATATTATACTGGTTATATAAAAGGAATGCAGCCTTGTAACAATTTCAAGTTATTCTCTGTGCTTAAGTGTAGGCTTGCAAGATGCATTCTTCCAAGTTTCACTTAATATGTTAGGAATTGATTTTGAACAGCTATGGCCCTAGATGTTTACTTCCTTGCTTTCCTTAGTTTTCTGCTTTCTTTGGTAGTTTTGTTTGGCTTGTTTCCTTTAAAGATTAAAAGACATCACTGCTTTTCAGTGCTGCTTGCATCATCCTAAGTGTTTAATTTTTACATCCACCCCAGTTTTTCTCATTTTTCAACTAACATTAAGGACATGTTTCCTCCCATCTGTGACATGATCTTCATTGTTTACAATAATAAACTTGGATGGAGTCAAAACTGCTACCTCTCTTGCTACTACCTTATCAGGCACAAAAATTCCTTTTTGGGAAATGTTTCTGCAAGGGACAAGAGAGTTTTCTCACTCATCTTTGTCACCTCTTTTTCATTCCACTTATAAATTACTGTTCTATTTTGTTGCTATGCAGTCGTTAAGTTGATGGGGTGAACTTCTCTCATGCATCACCAGCAAGTGCCAGTTTAAACAGAAGTAAAGATTTCGTTTTGTTTCCGGCAGGTATATTAGAGTAGCAGTCCTTCCATCCTCCACTGATATCAGCTGTCTGTTCCGCACTAAAGTTCATCCTGCCATGGAAACCATTTCATTCAACGAGATATTCAGAGTAGCCATTTCTCAAGGAACACTGCTACAGAAGACTCTGAGAGTAGATGTTTGTGCTGTTAGTAGAAGTTGTCGGGAAGAATGCTTGGTATGCGGTTTTATTTCTGGTGCTTTTTTGGCATGTATCTGTTTATAGTGTCCCTTCTTATTTTGATGGTCAAGGCCGCTAAAATTCCACAGCACTTAGAGACAAAGTCTGAAGCATAACTTAGTTGTTGCTGTAGTACTTAGAATACTGCCTTTCTCTGAAACTCCTGATACAGAATCTAATCCTGGATGGAAGCTGATTTGATAATTCTAACACTACCCTAACCCTTTAATTAGAGATTGATATTCTGTCTTTGCCATTTTATACATAAAACTCCCATAAACTTAAATGCAACATTACTTTAACACTAGGTTTTAAAGTAAAAGCTTAAGAAGAGCCACAGTAAAAAAAAAAAAAAAAGAGAGAGAGCAAACCCTCATTATCACAACTTGTCACAAAGAACAAACTAAATGATGTTTTGGATGTTATTTTAGACTATATGATGGACACCTTTTTGGTCTTTATGATCTGTTGAAATAATAAAAAGGCATGACATTCATGGATCAGCCCATTGGAAGCTGTCACTTTAAATTTTGTTGTTAATCGTAGTCATCACCAAATCAGTGATGCTTCATTTACTTTCAAATTGCTTTTGCATGGTCTGGTACAACTCAAGTCTAGGTTTTCACCATGAGAGGGATTTTAGTAGCACAGTGAGATTTTTTTCAATTACAACACGCTGAAGAGATGCTGGAATCTACTGGGGTTCATCTGTCTACTGTGAAACAGCCTCTCACTTTCATAACGTGGAAGTTAATTTAATTCCTTCGGGAAAGTGTTGGCGTTTTTCAGTATGTAAGAGTTTTCCCCTGGGGAAAGGGAAGGGCAACAGAACAAAAATGCATCAGGCAGGATACAAAGGTGAAGAAAGGACTCAACAGTATCAAAGAACCCCAACAAAGACCAGGGTTACTTGCAAGATCAAATGAAAGAGTTGGGAGTACCATCTCCAGCAGAAAGTCTGGGACAACATGACCAGTCTTGGCAAGAGCTGTGTGTGCAGCCCAGTGGCTGTGCAGATAATATGCTTTGCCAAAGAACAGAGAATTTTAATCTCTAAGGCACAGCCCAAACACGAGTACTTCAGAAGTTTTCCCGGAGTACCAACTCAGTGGATGTCGGCGCTTGGCCAAATGAAAGGGTTTCTTAATCTCTTTTACTGGCTTTTCATCTCCTTCTTCCCTGGTTAGACCAAGCAAGGTCATCCATTATTTCCCATAGGGATGATTTTTGTGGTGGGACAACTGAAAAATCATGTGACACCTGCTGCCCATGAGCTGGTGCTGCACAGGTTTTCATTATTGAATGCACTAGAGCAGGTGTGTGCAATACCATGGTATGGGGGGGTGAGAAGAAATTCTGCAGACTGAAATAAGAGATGGCAGAATGGACAATATGAAGGACTTTTCCATGTACTTCTGTTTGTCTATTTTAAGTGGAAGTGGAGGGAAATAGAAAACTGTGCAGTTAAAAAGGGAATTCGCGTTCATGTCAAATTTGTGCTGCCTGTTTTACATGATAAGTACAGTTGAATTTCAGCTGTTTTGTAGGAAACAGAACAAATTTAAATAATTTTCTTCCCTTTTCTTATTTTGTGCAGGCTGGGACTCAGATCAGCCTGGCAGATTTATCACTTTCTGATGAGACCTGTACTCTGTGGTACAACCTGTTGCCTTGCAAGCAGAGTCCTGGCAAAAAACCCAAGGGACAAAATGAGGAATACATGTTTCTGTTAAGCAAGCAGTCACAGTCATTGGACTCACTGGACTTGGTGAGCAGTGTGTTGGCTGTTACTGGGATAGCAAGAAAAAAGCCAGAGACTCCAATTGTGCTGTTGCATTGTAGTTATTTGAAGTGTGAACTGCCCTCCCCTGAGGGTCCAAGGCCCTCTTCTGCAGGAACTTTTGTCTAGAGTGACTTTGTGTGAATAGGGCCTATATGGGGTGTCAGACAGGAGAGGGGATAGGGCAGATGCTTTTTACCGGATACAAAATTGCACTCCAATTTGAAACCCTTCAGCTGTGTTTCTTTATTTATTTTCACATGCACACATTGAAAATTGCTATTTATTAACTATTTGAATCTGCATACTTAAAGCCATTGCAGTGAACATGCTGTTTATGCAAAACATACTAACTCTTCTGGTTAAATAAGCTTTTCTGCTTTCATCCCTTCTTAAGCAAACTGCATAGAAAATGTAACTTTGAAGAGCACCCTTTTTTCACCCAAGAACATTACAAGTATGAAAGGGAAGATGAGAAAATACATTGAAGGATGATAGGAGCATATTTGATTGCATTATCATTTTAAAACCAATTGTTTTTAATTGAGATTTACTCTGTATAAAAATAATCATTCAGTGTGCTATACAGTGACAATTCAAACCCCTTACCCTTGTGATCTGGGGGTCATTGTTTCTGCTGACATAAGGGAGCAGTAGGGTAATGCAGCTCTTGCAAAGTTGTCATTTTTTTACCTGTTATGTATCATTCAATTCTGGTTTCATCTTATTTTCATTGTGAGCAGGATGCTGTGTCAGCTCTGCTGGAGAGAACATCTGCTGAGCTGGAAGCAGTAGAACAAGAGCTGGCTGAAGATGAGAAGGAACAGGAGCAAAGGGCCTCTGAGGAAGACTGGTAAAGCCACTTTTCCTCCCTCACTGTTCATGCCTGAATGATTCAGCTCATTCTTCCTTTTCTTAGACAAACAAAAGGGCAGTACTTCTGGAGATCACAGACTCACAGAATGGTATGGGTTGGAAGGGATCTTTAAATATCATCTAGTCTAATACCACTGCCATGGGCACGGACACCTTCCTCTAGACCAGGTTGTTCAACACCCTATCCAACCTGGCCTTGAACGTTGCCAAGGACGGGACATCCACAGCTTCTCTGGACAACCTGTTCCATTGCCTCACCACCACTGGAATTGGAGTAAAGTCTTGTTCTCTTGTGTGGTCAATTCATTCACATTCTTTCAGGTTTACAGTGTCTTGGCTGCTCTGTGAACTCCTACTGCCAGTGCTCCTCCATTCCATGTACATCTCCTGTGAAATCACTTGGGCTGTGAAGCCACTGGAAGTGTAGCAAAATATCAAATATTATAGTTGCATTAACTGTAACAAGCAAGTAATAGGACTTGAAGAGAGAGTTATTGTCTGACAAAGTCAGTGGGTGTGTGCTTCCATTGATGGTCTTGTTTTTGAAGAAATTAGGAGCTTTCCCAAGAAACAGAGTTCTTGCTAAATTGCTATTTGAATTGTGTTATTGTGCAATTTCTTAGCTGCAGTGTAGAAGTAAATACGTGCTTTATTATGGGAGAAGGGGAGAGTTGCATTTTTGTTTTATGAACTTATAACGAAAGTCCTTCAACATTATCAACACTACAGCTATTGAATACAGTGCAGTGTTGTCATGATGACCTTGAAGGTGAACTGTAGTAGTGCTTTGTGGGTTTTGCTGGAGGCAGCAATGAAATCAGCCTTCACACGAACTTAGTGGAAGCATTTTGGATGATAGTTGTTTTCCCTGTCAGGAAAATGCACACCTTATACATGGGAGCAGTTCTGGGCTTTCTGGTATCTTTCTCTGGTGAGCTCTTTCAGATTCAGAATAAGCCTGGGCTACTTCTGTTCCTACAGGCTAGAGATGCTCACAGAGGCCTCTGACGAAGCTGTGGATGAGGAGGAAGATGGCATTAAGCTGGCAGTAGAAGACAATTCTAATGATGACATGGGGTTACTCATGGAGGCACCAGAAATGAATGAAGACAAGAACAGAGAGAAGAGTGATGAGGCCCATGAAAGCCAGCAAGCTGCTGTAATTCTAACACTGGTGAATATGTTCAAATTCACATTCCTGCAGTATCTTACTGTGTCTAAAAACCAATTTCTGAGCAATTAATATAGAAGTCTGCTGCATCTGTGCATTTACAGTCTGATGTGGCCTTTGCTGTAGCACTTGTAACAAAATTGGTGTAGTCACTTCTGAACTATGAAGAGGACATTGGACAGACATGCTAGGCAGAACTTCTAAGTCCAGGACAATTAACCAAGACTCTCCATCTTCACTTTTTTTGTTGCATATGGAGAATATTAAAAATACAAGAGCAGTTCAGTAGCTTCAGCTTGTGCATATTTAAAATATTTCTGCACATCTGTTTCATTGTTTCCTTTTTTTTTCCTTCTGATTCATCTGCTAAACGAGGGGAAACACATGACATGGGTCAAGGTCTTTAAACCAATGCAGGAATTTCCTTATTTTTTCCCTTTATTTTAGGGTGTGAAATACAAAAACTGTCTTAGCAGAAAAAAGGACAAAAGATTAATGAACAGAAAATTCCAAAATGTGTATTAAAACTGTGTACAGTTTTGAACTATTGAGGGTACTATTGTACCCACGCACTGCATAAAGCAAATCCTAATTCCAAGTTCTTGGTAACTGTTGTCTTTAAATTATATTCTACTTTCTTGAAAGCACTTTTAGTAAATGTTTAGTAAATATATCCCTGATGTGGTAGCACATTCAGAAATAAAATTTTTAGAACCTTTCTGCATCTTAACAAAAACTCTGTTGCCTGTTTTAAACCCACAAGTTCTATAAAATAGCAGAGGTAAAAAGACAAAGAGTGACATCTCATTCCTTCAACTTTGTGCCAATACAAAAGTTTAACATCTCAGTGGACTTGTTGGAAGCTGTAATTAAATTCCAATTAATGTGGCAAGATGCCAAATGAGCTAAGGCTGTGGTATTAAAAGGACTGACAGTCTGCTGGGTAGCAAGTGAGTATAGATTGAAGCCCTAACTCAGCAACGGGGGGTGGCAAGGACGGCGTGTGAAGGTCAGACACGCACACCAGTGCTTTGCTGAGCCTGGGTTGCGGGGGCCTGGACAGTGAGTGAGAGACAGCAGCCTCCACTGCAGAGCTAGCCTCAGCATAGATCTCTGTGTGCCACATCCTCTCGGGGCTGCTGCTGTGCTATTTAGGTCACTGGATTTATCACCTGCACTTTGAAAACCATGACCCTCATTAAATTACCCAAGCTGAAGAAAAAGCCCCAGTGCACTTCAGTAACATTGGATGTTCTGGCTGCTGCAGAGCTTGGTTTAGCCTGGCAGCCAGGATGACTGCAGCATGGAAGTAAGCACAGGCTGTGCCACCCATGGGGATGGGGGCACTTGAGGCTCCCTCTGGCACCTGTGGGGCAACTCTAGTAGGCAGCAGGCTGTGCTGAAGGACAGCAGCCAGCAGTGTCTTTTCCCTGGGTTCACAAGACTAGTGAAGTTCTGGAGATTGCCATAAAGCGGCCCTGCTGCTGAGGCTTGGAGATGCATGGCAGTATGTCTGGAAGGACCTGGGCAATGTAACTTTCCCAGCTGCCCCCTTGCAGTGTGCACAGACACCATCTCTGGCATGGCAGAACCTTGCTCTTTTGCAAATACCAAACAAAGTAAATATAAATGTGCAATAATCATAATGTCTGCAAATGGCAAAACAAAACATTTCTTGCACTGTGTTTGCATCAAACCATCTGCCAAGCAGCAAAGGCCTTTCTGCAAAAGCTTTGGCTTTGCTTGCTACAAAGAGTACCTTCAAAGCCTCTCCACACACTCTTAATCCTCTTGGGAATTTTGTATTTCTTTACTTAGAACAGCTTCTCTGTAAATGCAAGGTGCTTTTTGCCATTGGTCTTTCTCCATCCCCTGCAAGGTGACAAGAATGCTTGTAAAATCCAAAGGCACAAAAACTATGTGGTGGCATGTATCTAGTTATAGCAAGTCTTATACATTAAATTCTTTCTCATAGGTTGATAAAGAGACTAACACAGAGGAATCGGTTAATGAGAACACAGCAGTCCGACCCAAGGACAGAGCCAGCTGGAGCTCCAGACAGCGTCCCTTTGTCAGGAACAGCATAATCGTGCGCTCCCAAACCTTCTCTCCAGGCGAGCGGAACCAATACATCTGTAGGGTAAGAGGAAAAACACTTGGAATGAAGAGCTATTAACTAAAGAGTCATTTAACTTCTTGGGAATGAAGCATTAGTGACAGTGAGTCATGTACCAATTTTCCCTGTGAGAGGCAGAGCCTGTGCTTTCTCTGGAGTCTCTCCCTATCTGAGCTGATGCATAGTAGAATTGACTTTCAGCAGAGTTGCATACTCTTGCAAAACACCTCTACTAGGGCAAAAATACATCCTATTGGAGAGAAATAACACAGATGGCTGTGCTGGCTGTCTGCAAAAAGTTTCCCTGCACATCAGCAACTCCAGCACTCTCGCAGCAAAACAATTTGTTACAACATGAAATAGAATTCACTGTAAAATACCATTGCATTACCATTTTTTAATAATGCAACCATTTAAGGGTAACAGTGTGGAAAGAGCTCAGTCATCAATTTTGAATCTCACTTTGTATCTCAACTGGTTTTAAACCTAGGCAGCCCAAATCCTGCTGTAATTGCGTCTTTGAAAGATGTGCAAGCGCTGCCTCGGGGTTGGGTTTTAAACATGGCTTTGGCAGCTAAGTTCTCCAGTCTCTCTAGATCTATGGTAGCATGGAAAAAGAAAAAAATATTTAAATTGTGAATCTTGTTGCTGCTAAACTAACTATGAAAATCATATGTTTAAAGATTTAAGCATGGATTACCAGCTCTATAAATTTTAATCACAGATACCCTAGAAAAGGCAGTTTATTTTGATCTTTAGTTTCTACAGGTTACTCATAAAAGTATGGGTTTTTTTAAAAAAAATAATACTTATGCTTTAATTCCCTAGTTCAGATAGAGGCCATTGCCTTAATCATTTGGGAACATTAAAGTTCATCACTTTTCTGTGATTCTCCTTCGCCTCAATAAAAAAATCTGTAGTCAATACCTACATACTTAAATAACTATTCCATATAGTTCATTCATTCCACCAGAATGAAACAGAGCAGATTGTTTTCTAACAGTCTTTACATAATTTGGATAGATTATTGGCTGAATTCAGAAACTAGCCTTCATCTTAATTCCTGTGCTGGAACTTAATTCCTAAATGGAAATTAGTAGTATTGGCAAAAAAATACTACCTTAGCTTGCTACCTATGTAGGTCTTCAACAGGAAGCAAAACTAGTTGCTTTGGTAGTTTAGTTAGTGCAATCTCCTGAGGTTTTTTGCATCTGGAAAAGTATTGGACTTTTGTAGCTTTGAATATTGCTACATACCTGCTGCCAAGAGCCAGAATCCAAAAAAAACTTTGCCTTGAATAAACCATTCTGTTTCTCATTGTGTATGGTATTGCCTGCAAGCAAAGTACCCTTTGAAAAGAACATGTTTGCAGATGAATCTTTTTCAGTGCCAGAAACACTTGCTGCCCACTGCAGAGGGCTCCAGAGTGGGCACTGTAGCTGCATCCAAGTTCACAGAGAGGGCTGAAGGGTTGGGGTCTTCCCAGTCCCCAGCTTGCACCATCCTTCCTTGCTTTATGGTGCTGTACGAGAGACAAGCACCTGTTGGATACAGTCTGGTGAAGTGCCAGCTGCTCTCTAATCAGAAGAGATGGCCTGGCTTTAGAGAGCACCTACTCTCATATGATGTTACAGAAAACACAGAGATCTTTGAGGCCTAATGGACAGAACGAAAGTCTTTTGGTGCTTTGGAAAATGTCCCTTGAAAAGTACCTAAAGAGCATTAGTGGCGATGGCTGCCTTTCTGTATCCAGGGGTGAGCTCCCAGTAGTGGCTCATGCTGAAAAGGCAGATTTGTCTCTCAAGAGGTGTACTTGTATTGCAAGAGGTTGTATTTCCCACCTCCAGCTCCCAGTCAATCCTGTGTAAGCACACTAGGGCCCTGGCTTTGCTTACTGAAATGTTAGCGGAATGATTCCATTTTTTGTCCTTTCCTGAAGAGGTGAAATATGTATTCTGCAGAGAGATATCTGCTTCTGTTTTCCCTGGAGGTTACCACCTTTGTGGTGCATCAGCACCTAACAATCATTCTGCACTGATGGGTATGAAATAATGCTAAAATTATGAAGAAGCTACTGCCGAGCTGTGGTGCATAATTTTAAGAAGTGCTTCTGAAGGAAGCTGTAGGTGCACCTATGCTTGTTACAATTAATAACAATACAAAAATACTGCTTGCTGGACAGGTGCATGTCTACAGTAATTTACCTTCCCTATAGCAAATTTGTTAAAAGCCTGCCCCAGGTAAGTGAAATCCATAGTTTGTATCTGCAGCCAGACAATGATTTGTCAGTACTTAATAACCATAGTTACCTTCCTTGCATTCCTAAAGAGTCTTACTATTCCTTCAGTAAGATGAATGGTTGTCTTGGTGTAGAATTAGAATTTTAGAGTAGATGCTTACTCTAGTTGCAAACTTGTTAACTTTATAGTAAGAATATGACCTACATGAGGTTCTCTGACCGGTTACACTGATGCAGGTGTATTGGCATATGAAGGTGCTTGATATCTGTTTGTTGTGTACATTTTGACAGTTGAATCGCAGTGACAGCGACAGCTCCACGCTGGCCAAGAGGTCTCTCTTCGTGAGAAATGCCACAGAACGGCGGAGCCTGAGAGTTAAATGGGTATGTGCTGTTACCTGGCCATGGTGTAAAACAAAGTATGGGGAGAGCGGTGACATAAAGGTTATGCTTTATTTCAAGTATTTCAGCAAAAGCAACACAAGCGCCACAGTTATGTTCTGTAGTTTCATGTTGAAATCTCAACGTAGTGGTCTCAGGCCAATGTCATCCCCCCTCCAACAAAGCCTGAGTTGTTTTAGTTGTGGCTGAAGACAGAAGCAAGACACTGATGTTCAGCATCATGGCATTTGTTGTTGAACTTGAGCTTATTGTTGAACTTGAGTTACTGTCAAAGGGATCTGGGTTGAAGAACCTGAGTATTACAAAGTGACACAAGGTGGCCTTTGCTGCACAAAAATCAACATCAGCAATATACATCTCGAGCAAATTTTGGGGAAGATTTCAAGGATTTAGATGTCCTTTTAAAGGAAATTCACTCTTCACCAAAAGTATTCAAGTAGCAAAAGGACTGAAGAACAAGAGAGTAAGATTCTGTTTCTCTTGCATGAACTTCATTCTTATGTAAATTTAGAAAGTCATATTTTAATCTTAATTGTAACTAGAAAAACAGTCTTTTGGAAGCCTTGTTACCAGGTAGCAGGATACATTTTGCATAAGAAAGAATAGTCTGGGATACTGAATAGTCTGAGATGGCTTCTCCTGCCTGACTTACTCATGCAAAAAGTCAGTGTGAAAGGACAGTAAATAATGTGAAATATGCTGAAGAAATGCTTGTTTATAGTGTTTGTAACATTATGTGTTTGATTAGGCCTTGAAAAAGCAAATATTTGCAAAAATAAATGATGCAGTTGAAATCTGTGGGGAATTCTGTGTAGTGTTGTGTCTCCCAGTAGTGTCATCCCACGGATCAGAATGGGTATTTTGTTTTTAACCTGTAAATATATCATTGTGCACCTGGTTGGAGCATTTATTTTTAGCTTGTGACTAAAGAAAAATTCCGGGATAGATGAATTTTTTGACTTTAGAAAAAAGGACTGGTAAAAAAACCCTCAAAAATATTTGAGCTTTTCTGACTGTAGTATGTCAAATGCTCCACCAGCCTCTCTAGGCATTAATTTTTACTGTTCTGTCTCCCAAATGGCTCAGCCTGTTTGCCAGCCGATCATGCAGAGAGCTGCGCAGGAGTGCCCCGTGCGCACTTCCCTGGACTTGGAGCTGGACTTGCAGGCGTCACGCACAAGACAGAATCGCCTGAACGACGAGCTCCAGGCCTTGCGGGACCTTAAAAAAAAGCTTGAGGAAATGAAAGGCAGAGGAGAGGCAGACCTTCCTCTGTGTGTGCTAGAGGATGAACGTTTCCAGAGACTCTTGAAACAAGCTGAAAAACAGGTATGAGCAGCATTGAGATACGTGTGAGGAAATACGCCCCTACCTTTGCTATAAATTTGTTAAAGAATTTGGTCAATCATGTTAAAAGGTTTTTACAGAAGCTCACATTTGCCTACTTACATCTCTGAATTACATAGTGTAAACTGTTTCTTTATTGATCAACACTACAACACTAAACGTAGAATTTGAGGTAACATTTTCCTAGTGCCCTCTAAATACTTCAGTAAGTCACATTAGAAACTCTATTATTTGGAGTAGTAGTTGTGGTTGGTGTAGTAAAATAGCATTTACTTAAAAGTTAATTTAGAATTCTCACATCCCAGCCATGCTTTTACAGACTTGCATGTGCTTTCTGTCCCTCATCATTGGTTGCTTTGACGTCTGCACAGAACTTGTAGGCAAAAGATGCTTGTAACAGATAGAAGGAGCAGTTACCACTACTTAGAATGGTAGGGACATGGGGAAAAGGCAGTGGCTTATTCCTTTATGCAGGACATACTTGTTCTAGTTTTGGCAAAGGAAAGCCAAATTCTACTCTCTATGTGATGGTCTCTAGAACAGTACAAGTATGTATGTACTGCCATAAGGTAGTGGGATGCCCCCACGTCAATACAAGACAAGAAACAGGATAGAAGAATAAGATGCAACAGTGAGAAGCTGGAACATGGGAAATTCCAACAAGGTACATTAAAAAGTTAGATGTTGTGGGGTTTTTGTTACGTTTTTGGGATGTTGTTTGGTTTTTTAAATCATTAGGGAGATCATCAACTGGAATAGGGCCCTGGAGAGGCTGTTGGAGCAGTTAAAAATCCAACCAAGAAAAAAAACCCAAAACAAACCCAGTTGTGAACCTAACTGGTCAAGACCCTGACTACTCATCTCTGGCATCACCTACTGTGAGCAGGAGGTTCGAGTAGACACCTTCTGGAGCCCCCTTCCCATCCAAGTCAGTGAATGTACATCACTTTTCAGTGAGGGGAGGCTGTGAGTGACAGCCAGGAAGGATCTGTGCTCATTAGCTCTTTATGGCTGATAGAGATTAGTGTTTTGATACAACAGGTTATTCAGAGTAGTAAAAAAGGAAAGTTTTAACAAATTGCAGAGACTCTCCTCATATGTAAGCAACAGTTGTTGGTTTTGATGTTTGTTTTTTTTTAAAGCTAAATGTCAGTAAATAACCTTGTGTAGAACAGGATGGGGTGATCCTAATATTTACACATATAAAGCTGAGCTCTGAATTAGGTGTTAGGAATGAGATACTCCACATATAAGAGACAAAAACATAAACAAACACATCACAGGATCAGCAGATGTCAAAAAGCAAGTAAGACAGGGATTGCTAAGAAAAATACTTGCAACAAAACAAGTCATTGCTTTAGCATCTAAATACTATTATGCCTGTAACATAAACATAGTTCATTTTTGGTTTCCCTTTTCAAACTAGATGATAAAACTACAGAGGGTCAGCAAGGACAGTCAAGGGAGTAAATAACTTCTGTGTTAGGAATGACTAAGTAGTTATAACTGAAGTCCATACAACTGTGAGTGAGATGGAAGAGGGAAATTAATCATGGTCTTTTATTCTCCAAGAAGTAGAGAACTGAACAGATGGCAGGTTAAATGCAAGCAAACATAGCACAACTTCCAGAAACTGTAAAAATATTTTCAACAAAACATTGAGTGCTGCAAGTTTGCATAGGTTCAAAAAATTATGAATTTATTGAGTCACTAAATTCATGGTAGAAAAATGCATGTAATGATTCCACATATTTCAAGAAGTCGTTGACTGATACCTTGGGAAATAAAATTTCTCCCCAGTATGATCTCCCAATTCTACATTTATGTCCTGTTGAGTCTTCTGTCCCCTCTTTTGGCATCTGCTGTTGGCTATAGTTAGTGGAGTACTAAAATGACTATAAAACACTAGCAGAGTTTAGGGTGACCACTGATGAAAAACCCTTGGGCAAAATGGGGGAACATAGTGCAGTGTTTAAACTTAGACTAACTGTGTTGGTTTTTACTATGTGAATTCATTATATGAATTTGATCTAAGTTTTAACCTATAAAAATAGTAGCTTATAGAAAAGAAGCATAGCTAAATTCATGTAGAAGTTCATAGTTTATATCTAATACTGAATACAGGATAGAAATTATAATTTCTGAGTTTTTAATTTAAAACTACTTCCGTTCTAAAGCTATTCCCTCTAGAACAGAGTATGCCTCTGCAATGTTTCATATTATGAATCCTTTGGATTTGTGCTTTATTTCAGCTGGCTCTTTCAAGGCAGGAATGGTAGGTTTGTCCCATTTTGTATGGCTGGTGTCAGTGATCAACACCATTACACACACTGGTGAGGAATAAGGGTAATAATGCACATTCCTAAAATAAATGCAGGCAGTAGCACAGCATTTAAGTCCTCCTTTCTAAGGTAAAAGTCAGAACAATGATGACAGTCACTCCACCTCTTCGAAGAGTGCTTACAAAGTTTCTAGAAATATTTCTACTCTTACAGTCATTGCAGCCTTCCCCTGTGGGGCAAAACAACCCTGAGAGTGCTGTACTCTGTTGTCAGTGTTTCCCCTTGAGTTAGCAAAACACAGCAGCCTAGAGAACATTATCATAGATTATTTCTTAGATCCTGCAGGTATTATAATGGCACAGACTAATGCAGCAGCTGGAAACGCCAGAGAAACTGAGGGAGTCTCAAGTGAAAAATGAAGCCACGGATGTGGGGGATGTTGAGAATCAGTGGCTGCTTGCTAGCGTGCAGTTATCTGCTCCAAGTCATATCCACAGACTCCATACCTTCCCTCCCATTCCCTCCACACCTTCCTAAGTGCAGCAAGTATGTAGTGCCCACTAATACCTGCAGATCAGAAAACAGAGGTAGTTCTGTGCACCAGAAGCATTTTCTCTTGTTTAGAATGGATGTTTGTGAGAAATCATGCAGCATTTCAAAGTTTGAGTCTTAAATTCTCATACAGTGTTTTCAGACACCTAGTGTCCTCTGAAGTACTGCTTCGGTTTATATCCAAAAAATATTCTTGTAAATATCGTTTTTATTTCTTTTTAGTACATCTTCTATGTAGAGGTAACATGTAATTATGTCATTAATACCAATAAGTATGTCCTTCTCCCAGTGATTTGGTGTTTAGCACAGTTAGTTTTTCTTTAGATTTAGTTTCTTCTATACAAAAACCATAGAAAAACAAGACAAGAAATAGTGTTTCAGCTCTGATTTTGATAGTGTTTCTTCTTTGTCATTTTAAATTAACTTAAGCTTAAGCTAAGCCCAGATAGAGAGATTCCTATCTGACACTTATATTTGGTAGATAGGTGTCATGAATGAGTGTTTTAAGGTTGCTTAAAGAGTCTGAGATCATGGTGTTGCCAGGGTGAGGGGGTGCATCACCACAGAATGTGCCAGATTTTGGGGACTTAATGAATGTCTGGCCCTTCTATTGGTGTGCTTTTCTGTATTTCATGTAAAGCACTCAAGAAACATAACATAAATATAAACCTGGTCATGCACACACCTTCTCATGTGCATATTCCTAGAGACATTGGGCTGAAATCCAGGTTTCTCTTAGAGCATCCTGGAAAAAGAAATGGATTCAAAAATGAAAAAGGGATACATGGTAATAGAGAGTATGAAAACAAGGAAGTCATCTTAAACCTGAAATGCAGTAATCACAAGAATCTCATGTATAGTTAGGGAAATGATAAAATCAGAAAATTTTGAAATATTGTATGTTTAGTGCTTTGATGATCAATATTAATTAGGGGAGCTGGTAAAACATATGGCTAGTGACATATGTAAAATTAATTAAGACATTACCAGTTGTAGATTGCAAATTTATGTTCACTAACTAATAGAGAGAACAATATTTATAGGTTAATTTCATTTTAAAATCATAGCTATTTTGGAGTTGGGGACTGAAGAAGTTAACAGCAGGACAAGCTGACTGGATTTTGAGTGAGGTTTTGAAAGGGTGGTGCTCTTTCATGTAAAACATTTTCATATAGAAACCAGAGTGTGTCTCAAAAGACAGAGGGTACCACTATCCTGCTGTGAACAGCTTTCTTGTGACTACCCAGTATGAAACTGATAGTATGGACTAGCTCTTTTGTATTAGTTGGTTTTGTTGTTTAGGAGTCTGCTGAGTTGAATTCAGAACTGGGATGTGAACTCCTAAGTTACAAACCAGCTTTGAAGATCGCTGCTTCAGGCTTGCAAATGTATTTTAATTTGAGGTAATGAACAGCATTTTCAAGTCTCTAAAGAATTATAAATTAAACTCTCTACAACTATATAGTTGTTTAAGAATGTGAACTGCTTGTATGGAATTTTGATGGCTGACAAAATTCAAAATACTATAACTAACATTTGTCTGACGGCCCCTGCAGTCTAGAAATGAAAGCACTGCCCACACCATACACCCCACATGTGATGGGGGAGACAATGCATTTGTTACAGAACTCACCTGTGTATGAACAGGGGTAATTTGTCTAAGAATTCCAGGTGACTGCCCACCTAAAAAGAGCTGCTGTCCAAATTACTGGATATTCAGAAACCCTTGATGAAGTTTATTAAAGCCAAAGCGCAGCTATTAATAGCAGTCTTGTTGCTGAAATGGTAGATGGCATAGCTGCAGCTGTCCTGTTGATGCTTAGTAAAGATATAAGTAATAGAGCAGCAATGCTGAGGTACAGAAATTCAGTAACTTACTGTGGGGTATGTAGCTGCATAACACTGTTCACGAAAGACCTTTGATCTCATTACCACTGGTGTTCTGTTCACTTGCCTTGGCTTTTACACCTCTACAATACAAATGAAAGAAGTGAGTCTCATGTGCAAAATAGGTGCCATGTCATGAATAAAGGCACCAAAGTTCATGTTCCTTGCTAACACAGTCAACAGAACTTGAAAGCATATTTTGAGAGCACACCTTCCCTATATTTTCTGTCAGTCACTTTAGAGTAGATATAGGCAACTTTCCTGAGAGCTTTCATTAGGAAATAAAAGTATTTTATATGAGAAGAGAATCAGTGGCTCCCAGTTCTAAGAAGATAGACAATATGTGTTCATACAAATTTAGGTATAATCTAACTACAGCCTTAAGAAATACCAGAATTTATAAAACCTAGTAGCCACCTGTGACGGCACAGAATTTGCTCTATTTATTTTTTTAGGAAGAGCCCCATTACCTTATTTTGCAGCCATGGCTTAGGCTTGTGCTGTCAGTCTTTTCTCTTGCTGACCTTTTATACAGAGATCATCACAGTTTCATTAGGCTGGGAAAGACCTTTACTATCATTGAGTCCAACAGTAAACCTGACACACACTGCCAAGTGTTTTGCTTGACACAGAAGCATCTCTCATTTCTTATCTCAATTCATTATCAGGAAAATACAGTTGTTTTTCTCAATACAGGCTGAACAGTCAAAAGAAGAACAGAAACAAGGTTTAAGTGCTGAGAAACTGATGAGGAAAGCTTCTAAGGATGTGCGCCGGCTACGTGAGCAGAGCCAGAAAGTGCCACTGCAGGTGCAGTCATTCAGGTATGGCCTCTTCTGCTTTTCATGCTCTTTCTAATGTAGTGAAGTAACATGAACTATTTCTAGGTGTAATCAGACATGCCCTGCAGTATTAGTAAAAAGCCCACATGGCTTTGACTTGCCAGAAACATCACATTTCTAACATGGCTCTGAGTTGGAGTTTGAGAGGCCCAGGCCTTGGTGACCTGCTCATGTGGCAGTTCAGTGTGTGGTGAGGAAGCCGACTGTCAGACCCCTGTGTGACCTGTGCTGTAGGCAGGCACATGTGTGACTCTTGCTGTGGCTCACCTCACCCACAGCAGGTTGACAGAGGTCTTTAGGTCATGGGATCTCTTCCAGTGATGGCAGGTGCCTGAAACAAATCACCACTCATGGAGAAGTAGGACAGGATACAGCTCATCAGGAAACTCATTAACCACTACTTGTGCCTTGCTCAAGACTTAGTATTAAAGAAAGATATTGAATCCCTCCTGTGTTTTGGTTTCCCTTTTCCATTTGGTTATGAAGCAACCAATTACTTGAAGCAATTAATGAAGTATTCTTGCTTAGCGTAAGCCAGAATGAACACTTACTATCTTAAACCTTAATTCTAACTGGTCTAAATTCCGAAAGGCTGGCCAGTAAGTGGCAGGGCTTGCAGCCTGGAGGCCACACTTCTGTATAAAAATAAATATAAATCTATTGATTGAAAAAGACAGTGCTTGCTCTTGCACATAGAAACAGTATTGCATGTTCATTTGGTTTGTTTTGTCAGTTTATACATATTTTTAAAGTTTGAATTTTGGATTTCTTTATAGGAAAATTAAGTCAGCTGCTAATAAATATGAGACTATTCTTCCTTTCTTAAATCATCTTTTGTGAATTTTAATCATCTTGTGAGTTGGAGAAATCCATAAGCAAGCAGGGCCCTGTGAGGCGGCATGTATTGCAAACCACAGCTCTAAGTGAGAATCAAAGCAAGAGAGAAAGGAAAGGAATTCCCCAGCAAAGACATGTTACAGCTGAGTTATTTATCTTCAGTTTGAAATTCAGAGCATCTTGAAGATTTCACTTTCTGTGCATGTCTTGAGAAAGGGTTTTGGTTGGTTCTGGTCATTTAGCCGTCATCACAGCCAGACTGCTGCCTACATCTCCTCGAACATGTAATAGTGCTCAAAACAGCATTCCCCTGCAAGAAGGGTATCAAAAGGCTCCATTGTCCTTTATTTTCTAGTTACCACACAACTAGGAAGACAAAGCCAGTTTAGGGTGATTTTGCTTTGAGCTACTGTTTTTCATGGGAACTCAGACTTCACCAGTGGAAAACATGGTTTAGTCTTCTGGATAAATACTTACCTCCTGAGGCTGAATTGTACATGCTCTGTTAGTTGAACTTGTTACAGTTCTGTGGCCTCAGACTAATCATAGGGAGACATTTTTAAAGCTCTCAAGAAGAATGATTCTTTAATTTCTAAGCCCCCAATACTTCTCTTCTGCTTTCTAGCCTGCTGCTAGGCAAGCCAGTGTAAATTTGTTATGCTTCAGTAATGTCTCGGTTCATAGGTGACAGAAATGGTAACAGCACAGGGGAAGCAACTGGAGAATGGATTGACAATTCTGCTTCTCTGAGTCTTGCCCAGACACAACTATTCCTCCCTTGCCCCTTTCCCATGTCAGGATAAAATGATTTATTTTGCCTTCTCATCCCCCCACTGAAAATATCATCGTAGGAAATTCAGTGACTGGAACAATATTTCAGTCCTATCATTGCAGTTATTAATGAAATACTGATTTTTTTCCTCTTTCAAAATTGGAACACCTTTTTACATAAAACTGGCTAAGAAAGTAATTGTGTCAGAATGCCACATTTGTTGTAAATAAATTTTCTATGTATTTTCCAAACCTGTTTTTTAAAGAACTATGTTCTAACATTAGCAACTCTACAGCAGATGACATTGGAGTCATGCCACAAATGGTAAAAAAATCCCTTGTTTTCTTTTCTAATTTCAGGGAGAAGATAGCATACTTTACAAGAGCAAAGATCAGTATACCAGCCCTTCCAGCTGATGATGTATAATTACGCATTTTCATTGAAGTGTTTTTCCACTTGTTCATCTCTTTTCAGATGAGCTTTGTAGTTCCAGTGATGTGCTTTCAATGATCTTCTATTTTACGTTCACTATTGATATGTTTATTTGTACAATATAGTGAACTGAATTGTTGCAAGCTTAAAAGGTGGCAAAAACCCCCAACAAACAGAAAACCAAAGTAGATTAATTTTGGTATACTGATGCTGATTTTGTACAGTTTGTGTGTGTCGCATCTGTGTTTTTATTTTGTAAAGATGGAACAAAGGCAGTACTAAGCATGTATCCTGTTGAACTGCACTGTGTTGAGAAAAATTATGTTCAACAGACAATTGTTTATCTTTTCACTATTTTCACGTGAGCAGACTGTGAAGATGGCTGTTTTGCCATGCAGTACTTTTGTACAAGAGTGTAACTTTTATAGTTTAAAGTTAACCACAAGCGTAAGCTCTTTTCCAAAATATCCAGGCTGCCTCACAACAGCTGCTGATTAGATTCATCACCCACATTGTAATTTTGTTTCTGAAAATAAATTTCTTCTGGTTTTGTTTTTTAATACTTTGTAGGAAGACACAGAGTTCAGAGTTTAGTTTTGTGAATGTACAGTACTTTAACCTGCACTAAAAGGTTTCTTGCATCTGCGGGAGAGTGAGAAAGGCAAGGCAGACAAGTAACCCTAAAAACCTACTTTGGGACTACCAAAAGGGGCAGCTGCTTTCTGAACAGAATGAATCAAATTCATAATACCAGCATTGAAATCGGAATAGTTATACCCACTGTGCACTTAGAAATGAGAGTTTCTCTCTGTTAATTGTTTGTCCTAGGGGGCTGTCTGATTGCCAGCTAGGAATACATGAAGGAGTGTGCTAGGTTTATAGATCTGAAGATGTGTCATTAAAGTGTTTGTACCGGAAAAAAATCTCTCACATGCTAACTCAGATATCTGAAGTCCTGTTGGTAAGGTAAACCCTTTCTGAAAAAAGCTCCTGACTAGAAGTCTGCACAAATTTCAGTACAAGAAATAACAATTCTTAAAATATACAATTGACCAGTTAGGGGTGCACAGGTTTAATGAATAGATGTGAACGGCTTGTTTCAGATATGTCTTACATGCTTCTTCCCAGCAGGCTGCTTCATCAGAAGGCAACTTGGATACCTTCTGTTGGAAGTTCAGAACACTGGATGTAGGTGTTCAAGCAGTCCTGTCTTGGTAAAGCAGCTGGGGTCATCTTCTGTGGGTACTGTGTAAGTAGGTGGATATTGCAGAGAACAGAAATATTTCATTTTCTACTTAGTATGTTGCACTCAGATGTATTTCATTCACTGGCTACAGTTTTCTTCCCCAAGCAATGAGCCACCGTGCATGGACTTCATCTTTCAGAAATGCTATAATTACATGGTGAGCAAATGGAAACAATATAACCACAATATGATAGCGCTGTCTTAGATTCAAAGTGACAATTCTGTGATGACAGGTCTGTGTAACACCCAAGGGTTTTCTTATGCACAAATACATCAGTTCACTGAAATATAAAGCCAAACATGCTATTTTGAGCAAGATGACTGATTGAACATCCTTTATGAATGCCCCATTTGTTTTTTGTGTCTTGGGTTTGAGATAACATTCATGTTTGAAAGGTCAATTAAAAAAAAACCACTCTGGAATTATTTAATGTAGAGGTGAAATGAAGGTTGACAGTTTCAACTTCTCAATTTGATTATATAAGGTATTTGTAGAGTGATGTTTAGAGGTCTATGATTTTTCTTTTATTTATTTACAGTCTTATTTATGTTCTGTTTAATATAGTTCAGTTCTGGCCATAAAAATATTTGTCATTAGGGATGCTATTGTAAGAAGTACTTAGAGGTGTCTAAATTCTTTCCCAGTTAGCTGTTTTTTCTCAAATGTTAAATAATTTTCAAAAAAAAAGAAGTAAAATTATTTGATTTGTAAGCATAAGGTGAAGTCAGAACTTAAGTATTGCTGGCTTCAGCTTACAAAACTCCTTTAGAAATGAGACACTTAGACATATTCATGCTCTTCATTTTCCAGATTGATAAAGTTGAACATATTTATAGGTTTTAACAATTCTAGGTTAGGAGTTTGGAGGTTTTTTTACTATTTCAGCTTTTCACACTTGAAACACTCAATAGAATAAGCTAAAATAATACATACAAATAAGCTCCCATCAGTTTAAAGTGATAAATATTACTCTTGAAGTGAAATTTACTCTGCACAGCAGGGTATAATGAATGTAATTAGTTCTATTGCCAGGTACCAATGTCACTGCAGTTGCATATATCAAAATGTAAATACTACTGGTACAAGAATATTTAGCCAAATGAGCAAAGTTTAGCAGAAATTGTAATAGAACACAAATCAAATAATTTTAAGATTATTTTTCATTTTACTATTGCTATGTTTATACTGTATTAAATATCAAATGCTCAGGACTGAACTAAATATTTAATCAGGTTATATTCTGAATGTGTTTCTGTTCTAATTTTGTCTGTAAGAGTATGCAAGTACATTACATAGATTAACTTGTCTCTGCACTTTTCATGTGTTTCAGTGATTGGAAAATACATTTTTTTAACAAAGCTCTTTTCCAGACAAGTGGTTTATTTAATTCTTTTATTGCTCTTCTATCTCTTTATATGGTCTTTGCAGAAACAGATGGCTGCTACAGCTTTGTCAATGTAAAATCATGGCAATTTATAGAAAGTTCACATCACTGACAACTCTAAGGATAAGTTATATGGAAACTGATTCATATACTTGAAGTTAGTTCTTTACGTTCACAAAGTAAAAACGGCACCAGCAGTGAACACGGTCGAGTCTCCTCCAGGCAACATCTCCTTATTGCTCAGAAATAGAGAGATTGGCAGAGATAGAGGTGGTCATATTCTCTCTCTCTCTCTCTCACACAATGGAGAATCTTGTATTACATGACATTATGTCTGAGAACATTAAGTTTACTGTAACTGATACAGCCCAGCAAACTTCATTCACAGTTGTACTGCATTACATTTTTGTAATGCATGTTGAAGCTACAAACTCCTTCAGACTTCAACTAATATCATTTTGTAAAAAATACATTGTTTAAAGCAGCCCCAGTAGAAGTTCTGCCATTTAAAATACAGTCAAGTCTTCATGCAGGCCTAGAGATTAAAAATTTTATACTCACACCTCCAAGTCATACCACAAAAACAAAATCTGCCATTGATCAGACTTGGGAGAAATATAGTGGTGGCTTAGATTGCCATAGCTCACCAATTCATGTAATTAAAAGTGGAAGTAAGTAGTGATTAAAGGAACTACTCGGTAAGAAAGAATCCCACCCCCGATCTTGTAAACAGTAACCTGCCTGTTCAGCAGGTCTCTCTCTCTTACTGTAACACAAGCAAGAAGTCAGAAAACTTGGCATCTGCCCTTTTTTAAGTCTTCCATTTCCAATTTCCAGATGCTGATGGGCATCTTATATATCTGCCATTGCTTTAGTAAGTGATGGTCAGATGATAAGCAGATTGTAGAGAGGAGTAGAGATCCCCCTAGAATAAGAAAAAATCCACCAAACCAACCACTGGACAGTGCATCTCCTATTTCCCATCCGGACAGAAGCTCTGGGATGTCATCATTCCAAATCTCATGGATTATAGTTGTAAGCAAGGGACAGGGTCTTCCAGACATGACCTGGAGTATTCCTTCAAGTAGTAACAGCTTTTGTAGCTTCTGCTCTGTATCCTCTACCTTTAGGCAGTCCAAACCAGGACTGGAGATCACAAGGCTCAGAAGTCCTAGTCCATTCGATGTAGCTACTAAAATCATGGAAATCTTGAATTCTAGAGGCAAAACTAGGAAAGAATAAAAATCTTTACTGTGTTCCTACATAGTTTGCCAGAGTCCTGTGCTCCAAAGCTCCGGTGCATTTATGTCTAAGCTGAGATTTTCCCAGCCTGGTAAGTAG
This sequence comes from Pomatostomus ruficeps, assembly GCA_013400735.1. Lineage (NCBI taxonomy): Eukaryota > Metazoa > Chordata > Aves > Passeriformes > Timaliidae > Pomatostomus > Pomatostomus ruficeps. The sequence continues at coordinate 27,427 of VYZT01044281.1, read as the reverse complement.
TTACAGGTACCAGTTAAAATCCATCCTAGCACAGACAACACAAATCCAGCTCACAGTAGCCTTCGTCTGTTTGCCAAGTCCATTTTTTGCAGTCACAGAAGCACCAAACCACTGGCTTTTGCAGGCACTGTTGGGCTCAGTTCTTTGTCATATTCTGTCATGCATAAACACAAGTTAAAACAATGCTCTATGAAGCATGAAATCCTTCTCCCCTCCCTCCTGCTTTGTGTTGCCTCGTTCCATGTGCAGTGTTTGGGGGACTGGGAGGTGGTGTGGTAAACCAGTAGCAGAAGGGTGTGGCCAGAGCTTGCTTTTCATTAGGTTTTGGTTTGGTTTTTTAAGAAAAGCATGTACTTGGTTTCCCATTAATCAGCTAAAGCATTACAGCGGTTTTGTTGACTTTAGCATCTCACAGTTTTAAGTTTTAATACTATATTGATGCACTTCTACTTAGAGCAGATGACACTCTGCTTTGTGGCCAGTTAAATGTCATATGTTCAAAGTCAAATCTACAGCAACATGTTCCAAACATGAGTGAATGGCACTTAAGGGATCTTGGGTAGGATGCATAATGACTCAAGACCCGTGTCAGAGGAAGATAGCTACACTGGTTTGTAAAGCAGCATTTCTCAGCCTATTTTTGGTACATAAAGTAGGCAGGTGTGAGAAACACTTAGAATAACTCGTATGGGCAGTTTAATGTGGCAGACTGGGAAAACATAGCTTGCTGGGTCTAAGCACCCACACCATCACACCCCATGCACAAAAAGACAGTTGCAAAGCTTGCTACAACTTCAGAAACCTACTATTTCCAAAATACACAGAAAAACCATTTGATGACATGCAGATATTCAGACTGTTTAGGATAGGAAATCTCTAAGTTCATATGTCACTGCATCAGTCAAGCGGAAAATTTCAACAGGGAGTCAAACTTTGGGGCTTATTTCATTGGTTGCATAAAAAAGGAAGCACATTTTGGTTAAAATCCAAGCTGTAAGAGAACATGCATATTCATTTTCAGGATTTTATACTGCAGTTAAGAAAGGAAAAGCACCTTTTCTGTGCAGTCTGTGAACACTTCAGAATTTTGCTGCGAAACAGTTTTAAGCAGTCCCACAGGTGAGAAAACACACCACCTTCCAATACTAGTTTATGGAGAAAACAGACATAAATTTAGGAAATCAGCTAGGTAACAAAGAGTCCTTTGAATTACTACCCGAACAAGCTTCTGGCTTGCACTAGGGTTTGGAAAAGATAGGGCAGTATTTCTGTACTGCTTAAAACCTTCCATTTTAAGGCCTAGTTTCAGTTTCCAAGCGTTGACACTGATCCTGCTGTTCTGCTACTGAATAAGGGACTGAAGACAGATGGACTTCAGTAGAACAGACTGTGCAATTAAGTAGAGATCCTCCTAAGATAAGACAAAATCCAGCAAGCCAGCCGACAAACAATGCTTCCCCAAAATCCCACCTGGGAACAATATCTGGTATATTCTCATCCCAAAATTCCTGGACTGTGGAATGGGCAACCCAGGAAACTGGGACAATAGCTGTAATCCCCGATATCCAGAAGAGCATTCCTCCAAACAGCAACAAGCGTTTCTTTTGTTCCTGTTGTCTTTCACCAATTTTCAAACAGTCCAACCCAAATCCCGAGAGCAAGAGGCCCAAAAGCCCAGATCCATTGGAAAAAAACATCAAAATCCTAGAAATCCTGAGCTCTGGGGGCAAAGCTAGGAAAGAATCAAAGTCCTTGCATTGCATTCCGCCTTCTTCCTGGACAACACAAGCTTGCCAGAGTCCCATGGTCCAGATCTCCAGTTCATTTAGTTCCAAGTTCAGGTTTTTCCACTGGGGTAGATAGGTGGTGAGACAGGACAGGACCCATCCCAACAGAGAGACCAATACGCCACTTAATTGCATCACTGGTTGATAGACTAACGCCATTATAAGAGCAGAGCCCCGAAAGCTTGAGGAGAAAGGTCTCCCCAGCAGTTCTCTACCAACTGCTACCTTGAGTGATGGTGGAAGCTGTGATGATTTTAGGTCTCTGCTGCCCCAAATATAAACCCTTGCTATTAACCCTTTGCAAGCTCTGAAACACTTTTTTGTTCTTCACGAATATAAAGTTTCACATAAAGGATGAAGGACTTCACTAAACCATGAGTTAGGCTTTCCGATAAGGATTTGATCTGTTACCTTCCAATTTGCTTGGTAAAATTATATCCCGATGCCTGATGATTACAAGCCTGCGGATGAACAAAGAGGGCTCTATGACCCCTCACCCTAAAACACAACAGAAATCTTTGTGCTTCAATACGGATTAATTAGATTTTAAGTGGTGATAAAAAGGCAGCTCTGTGTGCAACAGGACTTCATTGTAATAGCTAAATTTGAGATTTCAGGGATGTAAATCAAGGCCTTGTAAAGAAAGGTAGACTGTTTGCCTATAATCTTTATTCTTAGATTTCCTCAACATACATAAAGGCTTATCTTCCATTGCCGTGTTTTATGTCCCCAGCACTGTAAAAGACGCTTTGTAAAAGATCCTTACGTTTCACATTTTCTACATTCATTTCTTTTAAAATGGGCTTTGTTTTGACTGACTCTTAAGGGGAAGAGGAGACGGGTATGGTCAAAGTACCGTAGAAAATGAAATCCTAGACATCCCCTCCACCATAATGAACCTGGGCAGATCATCAGCCAGCGTAAACTTTACCTGCACCAGGACTTCAGCAACACCATGGTAGCAGCTTACAGCAGCTCAGTGTCCCCTTTCCTAAAGCCCATGTCCCAGATGGCACACAGTGTATTCACTTAGTATCTAACAACATTTGGCACTCAGTGCTCCCAGGGCCAGGAATGCCTAGTACACCTTTCTGATCAAAGCAAGATACCATTATGCCATTACCCCATTAGGAAACCCCGCTTTTTGCTGCTCTCGTGTCAGCTAACCTTGTGCTTGTCTACAGGATCAGAAGGAGAACATTTGATTGCTGTTTCCCTTCCCACATGAAACAGCACAGCCTGTCCAGGAAGGAGCTGAGCAGCATGAACATCCACATGGGTATGATCCAGAGATGTTTTCCAGTCTTTCTTGACTTCATTTCCTAGATGTGATAATATACTTGACTGTATATTTTAATTCTCAGTTGTTCAAAATGGGTTATGTGATAGGAAAACATAACACTGCTTTTGAAGGTTTCCAAAATCTGAAGGGTGTCATTAAAACTGTCACCATGAGATGATTTCTTCTTCCTCATTTTTATACGGAGACTTAATTTCAAACCCTTGGTTTTTTCCTGTCACAAGCTGTGAAGAACCAACAAAAAACCCTCAGAAAGATGATCTCCCTTTTTCTTGTGTACCAACCCGTTAGTTCAACAGCTTATACTTGATGAAAAAATTACCATGCACAAGACCAGAAATTACCAAGGATGCAACTGACAACACTGAACAAGTTGTCACAAGCAAGACTGTAACTTTGGCTAACCACTAGGCAAAAGAAAAATAAGACAGATCAATCCCTCATTCATTCATTCACTCATTCATTCATTCATTCATTCATTCATTCATTCATTCATTCATTCATTCACTCATTCACACTCCAGACTGTATTTTCATATTTGGCAGTGTTTTTTCTTTTCCCTTTCTCTGTCGAGAGCAGGAATGCTAGTCCTGGAAATCCTTGTGACTTTCAATGAGAATCTCCATAACGCCATTTGAATAATTTTTAAGTTAAACAACCACGATTTAGGAGTGATTCTGCTCCTTCGGGGGCTACATGCTTATCTGACTTTAAAATCACGGTTCCTGAAAGACTATAACTGTTGCACTTCTCTTGACTCTGAATATTTAATATTTTCTTCTCTGCTCTTAATTTCAACAGTCAATATAGTCTGAGAGCACAGCATCAGGCCTGTGAAGTCCATCCATTTTGCAAATGTTGACTACAACTGGCACTGTGTAGTCTTTAGCCTTTAAATTTTAGCCATCAGAAGCACTGGGACTGCTGCATTAGTAAGATCTGCCAATTAAGTTCTGCAGTTTACTATTAACGATGCACTAATGTAGAGCAAGAAAAGCTTCCTTACACAATCCTTCTTTTGGAGGGGAGGGGAAGGTAACACTTGCCTTGACACTGGGATAGTAACAAGGTCTGAAATGCCTTTACTTGAAACTTTCTGATCTTATGAAAAATCACAGCTGAACTATGTACATTCTTGGGTCAGTTGCTGCCTTAGTCCTATCTCCCTTGTCCTTCTTTCACACTTTTCCTCTCCACTGTTACTTCTTTTCTCTCACATCTAAAAATGTCTCAATCCCAGAATAATTGTATTTGGTAGACTTGTGCCTACACAGATGGTGACATGTCAGAGTTAGTGCAAAGCCTAAAGGGCTAGAATTGGGCTCCCATCAGTTTCTGTCCTACTGCTCAGGGCAATTTGAAACATAAGCCCAGGGTCTACTGTTACACTGCCATAACAAACAACATCTTCCAGCATCTGCACAGCCTGAAACAACACATCATCTCCAGGGGTTTCAGTGGAGATGGCCACTGAAAGGTTGCTCCCAGGCCAGCGGGGCAGGGAAGGTGCCTGCCAGGGACTTCTGCAGCCTGTGGCTGCAGGCCCATGCACAGGAGGGCTGCTCCAGGACAACTCTGCCCCCTCTCTTTGCCCCTACTCCCCTTGTCAGCCTCTGCAGCAAGGACTGTGCTCATGCAACACAGTCCTGCCAAGAAGAAAAAGAAGAGCAGGTACTGCTATCACTGACCAGCGTGCTTTCAGGTAAGGAAGGTGAGGATGGATTTAGAGGGAGTTTTGACTGGGTTTGGAGCATTTTTTTCCCTATTCCTTTTTCCCTATAGACTTTAAAAGTCTGAGGTATATCACATACAGGGATACCAGCCTACAGAGGCCTATGTAGGTAAAATAATGCCTGTGAAAAATATAGCACAGGTCATGATCAAGTTCATACAGGTCCAGTAATACTTTTCAAGCATTGGAGATTACATCATTCCTTCAAACTAGTTCCAAGCATCATTTTGCAAATTCATATTGACTAGACTAAAGCAGAATCGGGGTGATCAGTGTGCATATCATTTTATGCAGTTAAGTGCATTAAATTTTTACTCCCCATAAAACCATTTCAGGTGGAACACAAGGATTCTGAATCGCACTGCAAGTAATACATATTCTGTTTAAAAGCTACACTAACTCTTCTGGGAACCTCCATGGCCACATGTAGATACAATAATACTTTACCCCCTGAAAAGAGTAGTAGAGAATTGCTGTCTTTACACAGCTCTGCAGCCCACACAATTATCCCAATGTTTATTGGTCAGTGTAAGTGGAAAGAAATACCAGGTTCAGCACTTTGGGATCTGATTATGCCATTTAATCCCGCAAAAGCGGAATTATGTGACTGGCTTTTTCCTACACTTTCAGTTCCTCTGTAAAGCCTGTTCATGTTGTGGGCTTGTTTATTCTCCTCCAGTGGTCCAAAAAGTGTGTTCATCTGTGAAGTACGATTGTCCCCAATAGTATTGCCCAGACACTGCTATAGTTTGTGCTAATTTTAAGGTAGTCCTGGAGTTTCCTAAAATACTTTTTGTTGCTTATTTAAATATCAAGTATTTTCATGAATCATTCACAGGTCTCTCAGTTTTAGACTCCCATCATACAGAAACATATGCAAAAGATGAAAATAAGAGCTAGTATATAGAGTTTCTATGGCTGAATCTTAGTTACAAGCCACTAAAGCAGCTGCTGTCAGAAGCTGGCAAGCTAGTGTCTTCAGCATCTTCCTATGAGTGACTTAATTAATTCAGCTTGGCAGTCTTTTGCTTTCCACCTTATTGCTTGAACTAAAGTTATGAGAGTTAGCATTTACTTACCCCACTAAGAACCTATTTCTTTGTGATGCTGGAGCATCTTTTGGGTTTGCATAGCCAATGTGCTCTTCAGTGAAACCACAGAAACAACAAGCAAAAAACACAATCCATACTGCTCTCCATATTGACTTAACTCTAGTTGGCATTTAAGTGAGATTTGACAAAAATTATTATTTGTATTGGTAGAGCTTAAGGTTTCAGGGTGCTTCAGAGAGCATCACAGTACAGAAGTCAACTTCTCCCTGAGTAATTATCTGCGTGTCTCCAACTCCTGAGGGTCATAAACTTTGCAAGAGAGTGACAGCAGGTACCTTTTGACCTCCTAATGAAGTGGACTAATCTAGATTTTATTTATGCCTAAAGTTACTATGGTGGTTCTTCTATTTGTGTTCCTCTTTGTTTCCCTCATTGAAATTACAGTACCAAGTTAGACACAGCCTCACACAGAGCTGGAAGGGTAAATGTAGTGCTCATGTGAGAAGTTCAGCGAATCAAAGCAACACAATGTCCACTAGTACTCCCCACTCCAATGTATGAGTGGCACTTATTATACTCCTGCTTGAATCCTAGTGCAATCCACAACAGCAGCCTTTAATTATGGGCACTTAGAAGCCATTGTGAAAGCAAGTAAGAGGCAATACGGAGAGGGGTATGCCAGCTATGAAGATAATGACAATTTCCATCTTGAAAAGGGAAAAGAGAGTAACTTTAAACACACACAGCTAGCTCATGGTGGCATTACACTTTCACAAGAAACCTAACTCAATATTTACAGGTGATGACTTATACATTTTTTGTTTCTGTATTACATCTGAAGACACTGCCTCTCAGTGACTTTTAGGACACTGCTAGAGCAAAGTCACAAAACCAAACAACTGAATATTTTGTGGAGAAGTTAGAGCATTATGGGACAGTCCAGCAGAGACAAAGGAAATCATCACAAAGGCCACAACACCTCTTCTGATCCACTCTGCCATGTAGGCAGCGAGAACACCCCAGCAGTGCAGCCCCTGCAGACGGTTCCACACTGCTGGTACACCCAGGCCAGCACAGGGACAGCAGGGCAGAACTGGGCTGAGCACAGCAGGAGAATCTGAGGACTCAGCACCTTCAGGAGACCCATCAAGGGGCTGCAGAACCCTCTCAAGTGGGAAAAGGGCACAGCCATCACTGTCCTGATTTCAAAAGGGTATGTTCCCTGCTTTTCAGTACTGCAGGGACTGCCCAAACCTGCATACCTTCCCTTGTCAAACACTGCATGTAATTCATTAAGCAACTTTAGTAAGAGCCTGTTACATATGCAGAAGAAATGTACTTCTGTGATTGAAAGACCTTGCTTACAGTTTCACTTCTGTAAGATCAATCAAAAGCTTGAAATAGGATGTCATGTAGAAGTAATGGTAGTTGCACAAAATCTAGAAGGGAAAGGCATTGAAAGAGTCAAGCACAGCAACATGAAACTGCTGATTTCTGCTTTAGGGACTTATTCAAAAGATTGAAATGAGAGAGGGTAGATTTGCCATCATTATACTGTAAGAATAAAGAATGCTTTAAGGCTCAGTACTTCAACCTTTGTGAAACTTTTCCATCACCATCCCAATCCAGACTTCAAAGTGAGGGTTGACTGAGTTAGAAAATTAGCCTTATTCTTCAGGGAACTATTTTTGATATACTGTCAATACAGGAGATTACTGTAAGTATGAAAACTCATGTCACTTGAGCAGTGATTGGAATGTGATTTCCTTGAATGATGGAAGACTAAGAAACTAATTTCTGAGCTGTGAAATGTATGGGCTTCTTTATCACTACACATCCCTTATTGGGAGATTCTGGTTTAATAGAGTGTTACAGATACGTATTTCTATAATGCCTTTCATTTCACATCTGCAGACAATTATTATAATAAGCTTTCTCTCATTCCTTAAGATATGTTTCTTATTATCAGTAAACTTATGAGAAATGATTTGTAGTTCCCAGTTGAACCTACATAGGAATTGTTATTGCACGACAGTTTGGATTACAAAGACTTGTTAACCGTAAGTTAGAAGACTGCACATGCCTTTTAACAGCAATCTAGCCAGAATGTAAAATAAGCTGTAGGTGAAGGAAGTGTGGGGCACCTATGGCATTTTGCTCATCTCTATTGAGATTCTGGGGGACAGGAGGAGAGAAGCTGAGCAAATTTATGGTTGTTTGAAATATGATTGTTCCTTGGACTCTGGTGGATTAAATTTGTTTTGCTCTTTACCTTTTAAGGTTCAGAAAGCTAGGAAATGCAGAAAGGGAAGATCTTTCCTAGCAAGCAATTGTTCTGTCTCACATTGCAATATCTTTTTGGTTAAAAAAACCCCAAAAAACAAATAACACCAAAAAACTCAACCAATCAAAAAGCAAAACAGCTTTTCTTCCCTTTCTTCCCTCATAGGATTTCATCAGAATCTAAGTATCCCCCCACTAATGAAATCTAGGCAAACCTGTAGTTTAAACAGTTCATGATATCCTGTCATTAACAAATAAAAACACTAATATTTTCAATATTAGGTAGAGCTTAAATATACACTTTACTGTTGTCCTCTGCCAATTCATCCTCACCCCTTTTCTCTACTCCCTCTCACCTTCCCTACTTTACACCAAAAAAAGCTAAAGGGCCACTATCTCTTCAGGTTCCTTCAGCAGGGCAATGAGCAGGGAGTCAAGTAGAGGTGCCCATGGCTGCTCTGGAGGGAAGAATGGGAATGGGAGGGAAGGCAGGACAGCAGTTTCCTCCCTTCACCTCACCAGTTGTGGCCACCCAGCAGCACCCTCAGACATCAAACACTTCCCACAGAGGTGAAAGGGGTGATGCACAGAATCCACCAGCACATGTAATGCCCCTGGTACTGCAAAACATGCTACAGCTGAGACAAGCAAGACTGCAGGAGTTCCAATGAATACTGCATCAGGAGATTGAGACAATGTCTGCCCACATTTCAGATCAACCCAGAGAGAGAGAAATCGTGGAGACTTCTAATATCATGCCTCTGCAATGGTTATGTGATAGTTGTTTCTATTTTCACTAATTGATGATAACTATCTTGGAAAGGCACTAAGTATCTGCTGCAAAGTATCATATATTTTCCAAACATGTTTGCATAGAGGTGAGGGCTACTTCCATCCATGGATTCAAACATTTAAACAGAGAATACTTCATCCTAAATGACAAACAGAGAAGAAGCTTAGGTTCTGACTGCAGGAAAACAAGTGTGAAGATGATTAAAATTGGTATTTCCCAACATGAAGATAACCTGTGTTCACTTGAGCAGGCATTGCTTTTGATTCTTTGGCTTGTCACAAGAGTCTACTTTTAAGTTACATGGTACCCAGGAAGAGATACTGAGAAAGTGTCTATTTTGGAGTATATTCAAGTCTTTGTATTATTTTGTACAAAATTCCATGTAGAAAAAAGGAAGCAGCTGCATGAGTTAAAGGACTGTATAAAGACAAAGTCATGTTACTGAGCTTGGTATACACCTGCAAAGCTACACTCACTCATACTAGAAGAGCAGTACTATGCCAGGACAAGCCAAAACTTTATCTATCGCAGCAGGAAAAGAATATAAAAACATGGTTAGGATAGATTGCTGTTGTCTCCATCCTATAGTGTAAAAATCTCTGAGTCTGGAATTTAAATCTAACTTTAGGACAGAAGTTTTGTTAAAATCTTCCCTGAAGTTGAAAATATTGTGAACAACACCATCTTGTTGGTATATTGGCATTTTGGCGTCTGTGTTTTGGCAATAAAAACTCTAGCCCTATAAATAGAATGGAAAAAAGTGAATTATCTCAACAGTGGTCTACTTGAAATCTAGTATCTTTCACTGTAAGATATGATCTAAAAATCACTTGGGTTTTTTTCCTTAATGGGAAGGATACACTCCCAAGTGGATGAACAAATGAGTTTCCTGTAATATTCTGCCAGATGTACAGATGGCATGAGATGAGGAAAGTGCTTCTTGCATCAAGTGTGTGATGATTTTCATAAAGTATAGGTTCAGTGGTTAGGAGCAATACATCTGTACTCATTTCAAACCCCTCTTTTTTTACAGCATATTATCATGCTTCTCTTTATCTAATTATCACTTCTCCACAGGACAATGATCACAGAATTTTCTGCTATTGTAGCAAATGGAAAAATGAGGCATTACATCCTTCCAGGAGTGCAAGTGAATTTTGCTGTCTGACCCATATGTCCAGTTACACAGACCATAACCCACAGGGACACTACTGACAGCAGGGTGTCGAAATGTTTTTAATCAGGTGAGTTTCCCCACAAAGGTGAATTAAATCACATCTAGCTTCCATAAAATTCAAAGAATCAGTAAAAGTCACTTTTGTCCATCTCTGTTTTACAAGACAAAATGAAGCAAATGACAACTAATAGACAGTTACTTAGCTTTCCTTTAAAAAAAAAATCTCTGCTGACAGAATAAACACAGCATTCCTAAGCAACCTGTTCTAATGAAGCACTGGATTATGGATCGTATTTCGTAAAGCTGTGTTCCTGTTCTCACATTTGGTCCTCCTTTCTTAAGCAACAGCACCTAGTTGCTTAGAAATATCCTGAGTTGGAAAGGATTCACAGGCATCATCAAATCCAGGTCCTGGCCTTGCACAGGACCACACCAAGAACCACACCATGCGTCAGAGAGATGGGCACTGTCTGCTCTCTTACAACCAACTTTCCTCTTGCTGCAATCTCCGAAATGGAGTAGCAATTTTTGTTGCCATCCTTAAATCACACTCAGTTTACGATTTGCTGTAATTCGGGTGTAATACTCATGTTTCTTGCAGCACACATGCATCCTCTGATGATGTTGATAAGACATGGCCCTTTCCTGGCTCCTTGCATATGTATGGAAGATGGGGATTGACAATCATTCGCTTCCTCTACTCCCTGCTAGTATCCCTCCATGTACCAATGACAGAAAAGCCTTTGTCTCTCACCTCTGCAAGTGGTCCTGCTTTTAGAAATGTTTGATCACTGAGCTCCCTGCTGAACTCTTACTTCATCTCCAAAAATGCAAGGGAGAGGCAGACTTTTTAAAATTTCTGAATCAGAATCAAACTATGTCCAAACTGTGAAAGACTGGAAATAAGGTGGTTTGAGGGAAGGGATGAGAAAAGATATAGCTTGGGAACATCTGATTAAAGATCTGGAGCCGAGTTCCTAAATACTGTGCCCACATGAGGCGCAGGGCTTATGAGAAGAAAAGAGGAGTCAGTATGTAGCTGTGGCACTTTTTCCCACTCAATAACAGAGCAGTCACATTTCCTTGACTATTTTCTAGAGCACAGAAAACATTAATGTGCTCAAATGATCTCACAGCTACCACACAGAATATTTACCTTTCTTGTGGTCACATTGTGTTCCACAAAATACAGCAAATAAACTTCCCAGGCTTGCACAGGAAAACACAGTTTTACCTCCAGCCAACCTGGGGTAGCCCAAGCTGCAAAGCCAGCAATCCTCATGGGGCCAAGGAGAGCAGCTGCAATGAAACTAGTCAGAGGAGGGAACAGCTTTTATCAGAATACAGCAATAGTGCTGCATCACAGCCCCGAATTCCCAATGCAACAGGCAACAGGATCTTCTGACACACTGTTGACTACAGACCTACATTATTTGAGCTTGCCAGAAGTGGGCCAGGGAAGAGTTTTCATGTTCCCGTTACAAAAAGACAACAAAAACCCTGTCTCCTTTGTCTTTTGTATGATTTAGCTTTCTATCAGAGAACAGCAGGACTGAAAACACGCTGATAGAGCCTGTTAAGTGACCTAAACAACCAGTAACAGTAAAAGATCTTTGAGTGTGATTGAAGATACTCAAGTTTCAGTAGATGGATCCACAGTCAGGTACTGCAGCACAGCCTGGGACTGCCACAAACCCCACTGCCAGCTGGAACAGGAATTAAAGGCAGAAATGAATGACTCTTGTAAATGAAACAGAAGCTACAAATGCATAATTTGGGAGTTCCCAACAGCTCAGGGAAGAAGCAACAACTGATAGACCTAAGAGCTGCAGAGAGCAGCCTACTAACATTTCATCAGTAAAGGAAGATTTACAGTCGGCTGGGCAAACTGGGACAAGAAGCTGTCTTTGGGAATGTGCCTCGCAGAAATGCTGCAAACTAAAGCATAAAAAAGACCTTTGAAATGCTATGTATATGAAACATTAGACAATTAATATAGAAAACTTAAGACTCTGTAACACCATGAGCATCTGATAGAGATAAAAACCTAATTTATAGAGACATATCTAGGGCTCTGGAGGAAAAAAATAAAAAATTTAGATCATAAAGCAAAGAAACACTGGTGTTAGAATTTGGTATGAGAAGCAGTTAAGGAAGGAGGTTGCCACAGGATTCATCATGTAGTTTGTATCTACATATATCTTGAACAGTCTTTGACTGCCTTGCTTTACTTTGGTTTTCAATGGGGGCCAAGGATGTGGGTCCTTTATGTCTTGAGTTTTGCAGTTTCTCAATGTTTTTCTTTGCTGTGATACTTTCTCACACATTCTGCTGTAAACATAGCCATAGTTTCTTGACAACTATCTATGTTTTGTTAACTGTCTGTGTTGTTATCATTCCATTCTCCTGGGCGGAGAAATATGATAGACAGATGCTTTGACCAATAGAATTGAGAGGTAATGATTTCTACCTCCAATCCACAGTGATTTGTAAAAACATATAAATAAAGGTCAGAGGGTTCTGCCCTCTTTCTCTTTTTGCCCTCTCCTTTGCTGTCTCTGTGTAGTCTTTCATTTAGCTCTCCTTTTAGCTCCTCGGCCTACTCGGCCTGACCCAGTGCTACAGGTTGGAGAATCAGTTATCTACAAGAGCTCAGAGAGTTTCCACTGAAAACATACTGACAGCCCCAAAAAGTAAAAAAAGTCTTCTGTTACCCAGACACACACAGGTGGGGCCAAATCCAAGAAGGTGCACTGAGAGCACACATTACAGCCATACACCAAAGCACTGCTTAGCCAATATTCTGTTTCTGTCAGAGACTGGCAGAACAACAGGGCAAGGAGATAATGCTATGTCATATCCTCAACACCTTTTCCAGTTCCACATAAATGCAGGTCAGGGGCTTCCTAAGTCTAGAGGTTGTGTCTTTGCATTCAATGACTTGCTCATCAATTATCCAAGTACTTACTGAAATAATGTATAACTACAAAAAAACTTATCTCAGGCCAAGATTACAAAAAACTCTTTCCTGTAGAAATGTTAGCTAATGGTGAAAATTAGTCCCTTCTCCCTCTTTTAAAATCAGCACCTAAATCAGTTTTTCTGCTTATTTCCTTTTGAGGGACTAAAATATATTAGACAACAATAGGAGGGCTTTCTAGTTCAGATATCCTAGTAAGACTATTCTAACTTTTACAAAAATAGCCAGATGACAGAAAAATAGGTTTAAGTAATGCCCACAGAAATTAAACATTTAAATATAAACATTCATATTTGTTCTGGTATTTCATTTATTTAAAAAAAGGTGACAAGCTGTTCCAAATTCCCTTTTTTTTTTTTGTGTGAATCAAGGCATCTGCTTTACTTTCAGAAACTGAATGCTGTTCCCACTAGCCTCATCTATCCTTGAAGCACGTAACTTACACTACAAACTATTTCTTGGAGTTCTGAACAGTGCTTTGTGCCTTCTCTTTGTTTTGTTATGTGCAAAGTAAACACTAATCCCCCTCCAGGCAAAAAGACAGACTTACTGCTTCAATGGAAGTGACAAGAAGCTCAAAGGTAGCATAAAGTTGTTGTATAACAGAAATCAGAACCATAAAGTCACGTCAATCTTAATGCATTGCAATAATATAGATAAATATATATAGACAAACAAATAAATAAATAAATAAATGAAATCAGCATGAACAAGTAGAGCTTACACAAGTGGCAATGAAAAGACCTCAGCTCAAGTTTTGACCTCCACACAAACTGGACTGGTGAGAAGTAATCACAGTTCACAGTCTGGATTCAGTGGCTCTCTAGACCAAGGAAAGCAGTATGTAATACACAGAACATGGAAGACGACCAATGCCTGGAAGACAAACTCCAGGCTTTTTCTTAACTCTGAGAATGGACATACTTATAAGAAGCAATTTAATTACATTTTCTGCAAGTACTTTGTTTTTCTTCACCCATAAAACTATTGCACATTTAGGGTGGCCAGGAAGAACAAAACAGTTACTGTGGAAAATCCTTGTACAAGAAGCAAACTAATTCTGCATATTTCTAAGGCAAATAATTTCACTTTCAAAAGAAAAAAGGCTATATTGGATGAACATTTTAGTGCACAGTACATTTAGCAATAAGTCTAGCAGTATCAGTATTCTGATGAGGAAAGTGGTCCTAAGGGTAGATACATCTAATGACTATGAGAGAATTGATAGTAGAAGAGAATTCTTTGATGTTTTATTTAAAAGTTTTGCTCAATAATTCAATAAAGAGATCCATTATAAATCAGGAAAGAGTAAGAACATGCCACAAGTACAATCCAGTAATGAATAAAAATCAAACCTACACAAGGATAGCAAGTGTCTGTAATTTAGGCAACATATAATTCACTACTTAACCCTACCAAATTAAGTTATCTGGGGTATAAACCAGCCTGGATCTAAACAGTGACCCTACTATAACCACAAGAGTGAATAGATGGAAAGTACAGACCAGCTCCAATATTTTCATTAACAGACATGCAAAGGTCTAGCTTTTTGATCACCTGTTGATGCCAGATTTATTTTCAGGATTCCAGGTGAGGCAAATATAAAAAGGAAAAGCAAGGGGTATGTGTTTTGTTCCTTATATCTTTCCCTCCCATCTCTGACCAAGCACTGTCAGGTCAGATAGGTACTCTGATGCCTATTAGTGAATTGGATGTTGTGCACAAATTCTAAGAACAAGATTCAACAGGATTAATCCCAAAAAGGGGATATACCTTTACTTTGTAGAAAAATATATTGCTTTATTGCTAAGTCTCAAAAAAGAACATGTGGCACAATAGGATTTGATTTCTAAAATCTCTGGTGAACACACCTTCATGGACAACTCATTTTCCCCTCAAGCTGCCTATATTTAGTCTCACATACAGAAGATTAAAAATACTAATTTCTTACATTCCAACATACCTAGCCATTCTGTACTTTCTAGCAGACACTACAATATTATTTTGTATAACCTCACAAGGAATCTGCTAGCATCAAGGAAACCAAACCAAATTAGGGGATTCATTTCCACAGAGTCTTCCATCAAAACACTGCAAATATGGATATTTCCAACAACTCAGCATGTTGCTACATTGCCATTTGCCCATAAATTCCAATAATACATAGCTCTGGGATCCCATTAGCATCCTAGGGAGTAAATAACAAGTGAGCTATGAATCTCAAGCCCCATAATCACAGTCACTGTTACCTATTCCCTATCTTTGAATCCTAAAGATTTTTTTTTTAATTGCATTAGCTATTTTTAAATTTTGTGCCAAAATATGCAATTCTGAATGAAATGACACCTTTTGGTGTCAACTTCAGCTGCAACCCTGTCATCCAACACCACTCTCTCTAAACAAGACACCCAGGTAGGGAAAAAAAAAAAAAGGAAAATTTTAAAAAAAATCACAACTTCAGGATCCTCTATTAGAGCAGCAACATCTCAACTAGATATAGAAGGCTAAGCACTCTGTGCTTCCTTCTTCCCAGAAAGTAATATTGCCAATATTTATTCTGTTCCAGAAGGTCCTGATTGTCCCATTAGAATACATCATAATTGGTCTCAGATGCTCCTGTGCAGGTATTAATTAATAGTAATAATAGCTATCTTTCTTTCTGACTCAGGTACCACCCAAGGTCAATATCAACACAAACCAGAACTTAGAAGGACATGACAGTGGAAACATTTACAAGGATACAAGATTTTGCTTTAATCAATCTCCTACTACTTTATATTCCTAATCTGAAGGCAAATGCCACTAGGTTGATATGTCTTCAGGTAAAGAATAGCTGCCTCCATTTTTTTATCCTAATAGGATTGTGAAGAAAAATCAATTAAGAAAATCCATGTCTCTAAAAGATTACTTAGGAACAAGCTCTGAGAATTGTATAAACCTTCCTTACGTTACAATGTCAGGCATAACTCAGAAGCCAGATAAAATGGGAAACATAAGCCTGACGAACTAAATGCACGTGAAGCAGAACTAAACCACCTCCTGCTAAGCCTCTGTTTCTCACTTCTGTAAAGCTGTAGTAGAACCCTGTTCTGCTTACATATATGGCAAGGGAAGTTAGAATTTGTTATACCTGCCATTACCTAAATCCCTAAAAGTCAGATCTGACAGTAATCTAAATTATGTGAGTGCCGCAATGCTCTAGTGAGGACACCGGGCGTCCGCTCAAGGTTCCAGGGGCTGTGGGGCTGCTCCGAAGGCACGGGAGGGCTGGCGAAGTTCCTGCAAGGTTTCACCCAACCCACCGATGTTCCAGGCGCACCAAAGAAGGAGAGAGAAGCGGAGGGGCTTTCCCAGATGGTTTATTCAGCACTGGGGTCCTGCTGGGGAAGCCCTGGCACTGTGTGTTACAGATACATAAATACCAACACGAGGGGGCAGGGGGGAGGGTACAACATCCAATAGGGAAGGAGTGAGTGGTTTGAATTTCGTGGGCTTTGTATAGGATTGTGCAATACAGAGCCCTCCAAGGGGGGGGGAAACAGATACCGAGGCGGGGAGGGGGGAGATAGCAGAGCCTGGCCATGAGGTAAACCAAAACTGGCCAGAGCACACCACAACATGTTAGAAGTTAAAAAATAAAAAGGTGTGTGTTGTAAAGGGTTGTGGTAGCATCTTTGAACTTATTATAATTGTAGAGTTGGGGGGGGGTTTATGTTAATATTGCTATTGTCTCCAGATACTCATTCTCAGGAAGGCTGAAATAATTTACTGTACCATGAACTAGCCCTGATTTCCCAGATTTACTTTTTTTCAAGTAGGGCTTGTTCTTTTAAACAAATCATGTTAAAAAGTCATTCACATACACAATGTTTTCTGTTGCTATATATTTGAACAAGCAAAGTGTAAAAGTGTATTTCTGCAGAACCATGACCAGTCAGTAGTAAAGTGATGAACAACTGTTCTGGACAGTTTCCCCACAAATAAGTTCCCTCTCCACTTAAATAAGAGATAGTTATGGGGTTATTTTCAGATACAGTTTATGTGTATTCATAAATAAAACCAAATGGTTACATACCTCAGAGAAAATAACACCTGATATTGATTAAAATTATACTTACTTCTCTTACATTACCATTTCTCTTATGTCATGACACAAGCTGACTGTTTTGAAAGATTTTCTATTAAATGCAGCTTGACTTCTTCAGCATCTGAGAGACCAACTTCTGAACACCCTTATTACGTAGCTTACAAACATTTTATTGCTAGTGCATCTATGTGCCACGAGCTGATGGTTATAGCTCTAACATGAGAAAGGGCATATGGCTCCTGTCAGACTATTCTGTTTATTTCATCCTTACAGCTGTTGTGGAAGCAAACAGAAATTTTAGGTAGAACTCTCAAAACCTGAATTGGTTTCTGTATGCATAGTTACTTATGCTAAAAACTTTCAGTTAAATAAATACCTTAGTGCAGTTGGTACAACCAAAAGCAACTGAGAGTCATTCACCATTTGTTTTCCTTTTCATTATACTACTACTCGGTGATCCTTTGCACAAATACAGCAGTGCTTTGAGACATGCTATGACAGCATACAAAGTGTTAGTGCCTGATCTTGAGGACTTTCAAAAATAAAAGCTTAAAACCTGTAACAGTTTCCCTGAGGGCCTGATGAAAAAGCCACATTTAATATTATTGCCAAAGTTCACTGGGGCTCCAACCAGTGCACAACAAAACTAGATGCTGTGCTAAGTAACAACACTGGCCTCAACTTTTTCTGCTCTTAAGTTGAGTTCCCATTCCGACCAGGAGCACAGCCCACAATCAGATAGGAAGCCTGGGGCTACTTAAAGAAAACATTCCTTCTCATCAGCTCTCTGACAGCTCTTAAACAAGCAGATTAAAACCACTTCCAACTTTTGAACATTAGAAATGGTCTCAGCAAAAACAGATCTGTAAGGCACAGAAGGCTACCAGCAGCAAGAAACAAGCTGAATCAATGAAATTTACTGCTTTGTCATCTGATAGAAGATAACACGTCTCTTCAGACTGTAGCAAATACATGCAAATATGTTTTATTCTAGCAAAATATTTATTTCATCACAGCTGGAAAGATTATAGTATTGTTTCTTTCCTTACCAACAAATAGAAGCAGCAGCCTGATAGTACAGGCAGAGTAGATTCATGCCTGGAGTATCAGCTTATGGAGTCCTGCAATTTCATCCAAATCTACGCTTCCCATTTTTGACCACTAAACACAGCAATGCATGCCCAAATGTGCAGAAAGCCTGATTTAATTGCTTCGGCAAACACATATGTCTTCTCTGTGCCTGGGTTGTAACCTCAGGCCCACTGCTAGACCCACAGGACACGCATGTCTCCCAAAACGGATCTGTACACACCCCATGGGCTCAGCCAACACTGCTGCTCTTCAATCCGTACACTGTGTTTATCTACAGTAAAGCCTGCTTGCTATTGCTCCCAACACCACCCTAAAGGGCCTTTTAGAACCACGGAAGGGCCTTCCAGCTTGGTGTACAATCAAGCTTTTAGGACAGAATGCTCTCACGAACTGAGTGTGCCCAGCAAGATTCTGGGTGTACTTGTCATCAGCACATGCCTAGCAACCAAACACATCCTGTGAGAACACATCTGTGCCCCAACAGGAGTATCAATAACCAGGAGGAAGAAGTGTGCTTCACATTTCTATTAGCAATGTATTAACTTGCTGTAAATATTAACTTTGCTGTAGTTTAGACAGCTAAATGCAAATTAATGGAAAGCTTATGGGAACATAAAGAGACTATGTTCTTAATAATCTTCTTAATACTATCTTTCAGCATACCAGTGGGAATTATGGAGAGATGCATTGTGAGATATTATTTCCAGTGCCATTAGAGCCTTAAGACACACAGATAAAAGTATTAGATGGCACAAGTATGCATAAGGAGGATCTTAGAGACTCTTAATAACTTCTTAATCAGAAAAGTGTTTCTAATACAATTGTTTCCAGCATGTAATTTAAATTTAATGTTTAACAGCAATAGAAGTAATGAACCAGCTTTATTAGGATTGCTTACTAGAATACCTCAGTTCTGCAGATTAGGAGAAGCTAATATTTCAGTATCATACACTGCCATGGTAGAAGTTGAAAGCTCTGAATGGTGAGAAGACGAACAGCAATGATTCTTTGTTCAGCCATGTGTTGTGAGAGAAATCAAGCACCTTTTCTAATATACAGCACTTAAAAGCATTGAGAGTGGAGAAAGAAGAAAATTTCCATTTATAAATTAGTAGGGGAAAAGCAGCTGAGAAACTTTATATGGTAAGACAAAATATGTATCCTAGCTATAAGGGAGACCATTTTGTTTTTGCAAAAGAGACAGTTGTTCTAGACAGAGTGTGATAGACCTTCTCTAAATAAATTACATGCTTCCTTTTTAAGTTACCTCTAAATTGAACCAGAAAAATCTAGCAAAGTTCCACCTGATAATGTGCAAGCTCGAAACAGTAGCCTCTGAGATTATCTAGATTTCCTAAATTTAGACCTGTCCCATGCGAGAGTTTTGTGACAAGGTTCAGCCCTTACACCACAAAAGCATGATGAAAGACATGCTCTCTGCCATCAGCAATAAAATCTACAGCTACAAAAAGGCCTCAGGTAACCAACAGAGCTCCTCATAATGCCATTACAGATATAATTCATTATCTTAAAAGAGAAAATTTTGCATCATTTCTGTCTCTTTTTAAGAGTTGAAGCTAGTTAGAACTATGCAGACAAAAAAACCCCAAGTTCCCTTGCTTGCACTGACTAGTGGGGTATATGGGAATATACTAACATGTAGCAGTGAGCCAACTAGCTGCCTCCACGAGAACTGGAGAAATAACTTGGGCAGATTTTCCTTCCCAGGATAGTGAATCTGAGGAAGATGAAGGCAGCATGCTTGGGGGAAGTTCCCTCACTGCCACGTTTTAACCCTGTCAATCAAAGATTCTGTTCCACCTCTGTTATTTTAATATTCATCACATTGTATTACTATTCAGCAATTGCCTTCTGACTATCCCTTTCCTTTCCCCTTAAAACTCTGTGGAACCACCCCCTCAAGGTCCTTCTGATAGCTTGCATCCTGAAGAGACAATAAAACCTGGGTACTGCTATCAGGAATCCATTCTTTCTTCTTTGCTTCTACCTGCTTTATTAATAACAACTGCTCTGCCTTACACTGGGAAGGCAATACCTAGGTAAATAGATAGACAAATACCACTTCTCTGCGGCCGTCTATCTGACCTAAGGCGCTGGATAAAAGATTGTTCCACAGAACTCTGGGCAGTTTTGCAGTTCCTGAAAAGCTTTACCAACAGACTTTTTAAGTCACAAATTCCAGGTTCAATTAGGCCTATGAAGCAAACCCATCAAAAGTTCCCAGTGGTAATGACCAATCTGTCAGCTATGCTTCCTGTGTCTCTTCTGGAAAGCAGAGTTTCAAAAGCCTTCATCTCAGGCATTAGAAAGAAATCCATAAGCACTCATTCCACATACCTGGGTGGGGACAGAGAGGACACTGTTTATGAATGCCAAGAAACAACCAAAAAAAAGAACTATCTTAGAAACATGAATGCCAAAACTATGTAGCACTGACTGCCCTGCCATAGGCATGCATGGACCTTGCTACATTGCTTTTTTCAAGAACAAAAAAAAGGTTAATACTATTTGTGGAGCAGGTCATCAAAGATATCAGCCTCTTTCCAAGAAACCACTCAACTTTTCCCTTTGTTCAATCTAATCTCTATGTGCAAACAACAACTTTCCACACCAGTGCTGCCATACAAATCCTGCTGGACTGCACACACTGGAGCCTCAGTCGGGATTTAAGTGCAAACATCACAAAAGAAGAGTGAGCCTCCTTCCACTTGCCTGCCAAGGTCTTGCTCCAACACTTCTCCCAGGGGAGCACAGACTTCTCAACTCTCACATCCCTTGCCAAACACCACTGCAGATCAAGTAGGTCTGCCCCTCTCATGGCATAGTTCTCGGCAGAGCTCCCATTTGATCCCAGCCTTTTCCTACTCGAAGCACAAACCATAAAATTCCTGCTCTCACTTTGGTTCCTCCAGATCCCTGTTTCCTCCCTCAGTTCATATGGATTGTGATTTTCTTGCAGTCAAGCACTATCACTAACTCCACTATTCAAGTTTTCTTCTATCATAGATCTTTACTGCTCACCTCCTCAGCTGCCTCCACAGGTTCCTCACACCCCCAGGCACAGCTGAGAGCTAACAAGGTACTAAGGCTCCATTAAGCTTCCTTCCTGCTAATTCAGGGTTACACCTCTGCAGTGAGCCAACCCCACAACTTCCCATCCCTATTGAAAAGAGGGCAGACTTCAAGCCCTGATGTGTAAAAGACATTAAGGAGCTTTTGGGTTGCATTTTACTTGGAAGAAGGCAGGAAACAGACTGCTTTCTGCCATTACAAACTTTGCAGTAGTTTCAGAAAAACGGTTTGTTTTGCTTTGCGATGGACCCTTATGCTTTAACAACCCACAGGAATAAAATGAGATAGACCTGCTCATTCCAGAAGAAGAAATAGTTTTCGTTGTTCAGCTGAGATCAAAGAGACTCTATTCAAAATGATTTTGACCTCTGTCCCTTAGATTTCAAATAAGTGTCCCTGTTGTTTGGGTATGCTTACACACATGTCAAGTACTCCCTTTGGACTAGGAATGCCATCTACACTTGAGAAGTTTCCAGTCAGCAGGTATGATTTTGTGGAAACTGCTGAGTTACCATACTAGCCCTCCCTATAAACAAACAAAACCACTTCCCTGCCCAACAAAACTTGAGATTTTTGCCTTAAATGCTGCAAAACTGAACACAAAGTACTCTTGCCACCACATGTCATCAAGTTCAGGAACAGTAGTGAGGAGCTGCTCCTCAACCCAGTATGGAAGTACATAATCTAATGGCCTAATTCTTAATTTTTGCTTGTAAAGAGAGTAACCTCTACAGCCTGGTGGTTTTAGATCTGCATGAGAGAGGACACATGGATTTCAGTCTTTCTTTTGGCAACTATCCTATGTCAACTGTTCATAAGAACCAAACTCCCCCACCTTCCCTTTTCTTTGGGAGTATCTCTCACCAGCAAGTGACACACTCACTCATCCTGATCCAAAGCATACTTAATCATCTCATGCAAAACTTCAGTAAAGGTAATTCAGTAAGCAGCATACTTGAACATTTTATAGCCTGTCAGTTAGGGCATTGCATTTGGAATTCCTGAAGGCAGTAAATTAAATGGACTTTATGCACCTACTGCCTGCATTAATGCTCTAATCATTAAGCCCCTGGATAAACGAGGAGAGGGTACAGGCCACTCTTGACTTTTTACTAGTCTAATAAATAAAACTTTTCCATGTCAACTTCATTTTAAACACAAACAAAAATATGTGTAGCAAGTCAACCCAGCAAGCAGCAAAACATTTTCTCTACCCTTTCTCTACCTGACCCTTCAGACCACTGTGTAGGAATGTGCCTGTGTCACATAGGGTCACCTGGATACCCACACTCCCTGAACATCCATGCCTTCCAGAGACACTTGTCTTTAGACTACCCACTTCTCTTTCTAGACTGGTATCAAAATTACACAGTTAAGTATGAATCAGAAACCCACAGATTGGTTTATTAAGTGTTATGGCTGTTCTCCCAGGCCTACAGAATACCCCTTGCTCCTTATTTCCCCTCCTAAAGAGTACTATGGTTCCTGAGCTACTGTGTTTGCACGGACCCTATGCTCATTAAGTCTAAAATGGTGACAGGATTAATTTCCAATTATGAAGGAGTTACCTCATCGTTGAACCTCATTGGGACCTGCATAGATGAGAGAGCTCTCCAGCACCACCACGTCTGAGACACCCTTGGGCATGGCACATGGTCTGTGGAAACTTTATTATCAGAGAAGTAGCACTTGTGGGTTACTGATCCTTAAGTGCAAAATTTCAGTTGAGTGCAAATTTTAACATCACATACATAAGTATCACTTAAATCCATTGGTAGATCTAACATTTGGGCCTTTAACAAAAACACCAAAACTTATCTTCAGCATGTATATTTCTCTTTTTGCTATGTTTCTCTTTCCCATCTCACCTGGGAATTAAAAGAGCCAACCAATTTACAACAGGTCTGCAAACCACAGTTTGGAAATTAAAAAGACAGAAGACCAATTTGCTTAATGTCTACCCCACTCAAGCGAACCCCAGATTTGTTCAGCATTTATCCTTAAAGCATGCTTGGCAATGGGGCAACACAATGCTGAAACGCTCAAAGGCAAACTTGTTCTGAGATAATCGGTTTATGCTCATTCCCAGAGTGTGCCATTCATTGTGTGCCTAGTACAAACTCCCTTCCTGTGCTAAAGGACAGAAGGGCTCTGGAGGCTACTGGTCATGACTGGAAGTCTCACTCTATATCATGATATAAGCTAGCAAATCTATAATGAATCCATACCAAAGCATACCAGTGCAGGATAAAATAAAAAACAATGCAGACTATAAATCCATAGGATAGCTGCTTTCCAGATATTGAAAATATAGGCTAAATGCTAGTTTCAAATCTGTGCAGCAGGCTCCTTGGCTAACACTTGGCTCTCAATAAAGAGATTATTGTAGGATTAAGTCTTACCTTGGGAAGTAGGAAAGAAACAAATCTCCAATTATCTCTACTCTTCCACTCTGGCCATGATTTCTCTTGCTCTGGGGAAAAATAAGCTTTGTATTGTCTAAAGCTTAATGTGTGTATTCTTTCAGTTTATTGTAATATATTTTAAAGTATTAATAAGGTAAGTTTAAACTTTTATCTTCTAGCTGTTACATGTACTTTCTAATAGGAATATTTTTTGTGATTGTTCTTGCAGCATATACACACGTTCATGCTAAAAGGCCCTTTTACAAATATTTTACTCTGTAACCTGAAATTCCCTTTTATGTATGGCCTAAACCACTTGAACCACTACAGGAGAAGGAATTTTGGATTTGCAATCAAACAGTTTACTTTTCATTACTATTTAACTAAACTATTGACAAGTATTTGCAAGGCAAACTGTCTCTGTTAATGACTAAACACCATCAAGAACAGAAATAACCTTACTCATTTAGAGCGGAATGCCATCCAAGAGGCAAAACTTACTATCTTATTCTTCCTCCTAGAGGAAAAGTTGAAGCTGGAAGAAAAATAAGTGAGGAAAAAAACCCACAGAAGTCTTGAGCTAAAAAAATAAAATCATGGCTCTGCTGAGGGAAGAGGGAAGGAAACTGAAGGACCTGCTTTCTAATAATGTGAGAGAAAACTCAGTACATGATTCTGAGGAAGAAAATGAGAAGTTAAGGTCAGGCTGGAATTGCAGTTTAAAATAACATTAGAAAAACACAGGAGGTAGTGCTTTTGGTCAATTTGGTGAAGAGGAAAGAGAAATATGAATGCAGAGAAAAAAATATATAGAAATGAGGAAAACTAACAAGACATCACAGGGAGGTACAGGAAGATAGTGAGGAAAAAGCATCAAGAAGATGTGAGAGAGAAATATGGATTGTTGCATGAGACAGATAACCAGATACTGCAGATGCAGAAGAAATTAGAATCACCAAGAAAACTCACTGAGACTGAGCTACACTAAAGAAACAGAAGATAGAAAAGGAAAAAAAAAAACCACAAAAAGAAAAATGTCAGATAACCCTAAGTTATCTGTCATTTTCTCATTTGTACTAAACCTAATCTAAATTAGACAGAATATTGTTTGATTTAGAGGAAGTCAGAAAAGTTCTACAAAATGTTTTGCTTTTTTTTTTCCCCTGGAAAACAAAGTGTCCAAATCAAAATTTTCCTGAAATGTTTCTCTTCTTTTTGTTTCTTGTTTTCTTAGGAAAAGTAGAACAAAATCTGTTATGCTGAGTTAAACTGAATTGATGTTTAGTTTGCCTAACCAATCAATCCCCTTATCTGGGGTTAATCTATAACTAAACTTCTCCTGAGTGAATTGTTGTAGGGTTTCTGGGGAGTTATTGTTCAACTACCACGTTCTATTCAGTGGATTAGCCTTCCCAAGGAAGACTGCAGCTTTCCATCTGCCAAAACTGTTACATTATACAGTACTTGCAGGAAAACCAGCATGTCATGGGAGACATCAACCTAAAGAGACACCTAGTCTAGAGATGAAAATGGGAATAGGCCACAGAACAGTTTCTTTCATAGATGTCCCTGTTCCCACTTGTAGGCATTATTTGCTTCCAGTCCACAGCCTTATTATGGTTTTCGGTTTCCTACTCTCACCTCCTTTCACACCCAAGGATATTTTTTCTATGCTCCATACTCTTACTTCTACTACACCTTTCCACATTTCTGCCACCTTCTCTCTGTTCCCTCCTTTATTTACTAGACACTGACTGCTAGGCAGCCTAGTACGTCTGCAATGAAAAGTAATATGCTCTCCTTGGCATTTTGGGCACATCAGCCTGTCCAAGAATCTTCATTCTCAAATGGTTGTCACTCAGACCCTTCTCATGAGCCCACAAAACAGGGCTCTTAGCTGATGCTATCTGAAGGGTCAATGGAACATGTGAGTAAAACATTAAGTCCTTGGTGTATGATGGCACAGAGCACATATTTTTATAGGATTTTTAAAAAACCCAAATATTTTTCAATTATGTGTTGTGACGTATATGCCCATGAGGGTAACATGTATGTATATCTGATAGGTGTGTTGATGATAAGAGATGCTTTCAGCTTCTGCT
The DNA here is from genome assembly GCA_013400735.1 of Pomatostomus ruficeps. NCBI lineage: Eukaryota > Metazoa > Chordata > Aves > Passeriformes > Timaliidae > Pomatostomus > Pomatostomus ruficeps. The sequence continues at coordinate 1,544 of VYZT01044281.1, read as the reverse complement.
GATTTTTTTCTTTGTCCCTAGGACTAGCTACAGAAGTAAACAGGTTTCCAAAAATCTATTACAAAAAATATAGCAAGATAGTTGAATTTAAGATGTACAAAAGAAATTAAGTATTGGATCACAGATCAATTGTAACTAGATTTCTTCTGTTTTGGTTGGTGGGTTTTTTTTAAAGACGCCAACTTCATGTATTTTACAAACTAAAGAAGCTTATATGCAAAATTAACTGCTATGTATTGTAAATGTATGTCATTTTAGCCATTCCTTCTGGAATCAACTAACCTCATAGGAAAAACCTTTTCAAAGCTTCCCTCCAAAGAACATTTGTGTCTGAATTATGAGAGACCTAAAGGAGGAACTAGTCAAATGTTCTCCAAATCCGGAGCAAATCAGTTTTATGTTGAAGAGAAGTTGTCTTCCACCCCCACGAAGGAATTTCAAAGGTGTGAGTTACTCAATGTACTTGTATTTTTCAACAGAAATAACAGATGTTCTCAAGTTTCTCCAAGTTGTGACTCCAACTGTTGTGCTGAAAAGAGTCATGACCTAGCTCCTACAAACATATTAAAACTTATTTTTTTCACTTTAAATTTTATTAGCCAGTTGCTTTGCCTATTTGTACCTTTAAACATGATGATTTCAACGACAAAGGGACTCATCACATACTAATTGAAACCAATGTCAGCACTCCAACTGAGTGCCAGAGTCCTTTACAAATACCGGCAAACATACTCAATGAACTCATGTTTTAAAAAAGTCCAATATTTGCACCAATTCCAAAGTCTTGTGGTATTCAGAATACCAAAACAACAGGTATAGGAACCAAAGAATTTAATCAAGGATCTGTCCCTTTCTTATTATACCTCAAAACTGCAAGATTAGACCTGCCTTCTCCTTATTTTAAAAAAGAGGTATTATTAAGTGACATTGTCTGAATAAAGCACATATGAACCAGTGATGCAACCATGGTATAAAGCTCATGAACTGCTAATGTAGTACAGGATTGGACTAAACCAAGTTCACAATGAATAAAAGCACTTTTAAAAACACACAGCTATCATTTGCATATACATTTTAGTCCATCATGTGCCCTACCTGTGAGCATGATAAGACATAGAAATTTCTGAATTAGGCCTATACCTACTGGTCACCTAGTGTATCTTAGCAAAATAGCAATAGCTGAGGCACGTCCCAAAACCTTTGCACCATGGGAACCCTCATGTGAGCTTCTCTCTACCCACCTCTCCATATTCACAAAACTTGCAGGGTTCCAACTGGTTTAGGTATTTAAAAACAATTATCTTCTCAAACTTGGCGTATAAAACTGGTAACAATGGATGAAAAAAAGGCTGACTTACTCAACAACTTTTTTTGCCTCACTCTTCAATGGCAACCTCTTTTCCTACACCTCCTGAGTGGATGAACAGCAGGATGGGGACTGGGGGAGCAAAGTTCCTCTCTTTGTAAAGATCAGGTTCATGACCTTCTGAGGAATCTGAAGGTACATAAGTCTATGGGATGCAATGAGGTACATTCCAGAGTCC
>VYZT01044280.1:0-10363 GCA_013400735.1 Pomatostomus ruficeps | reverse complement strand
GCCAAAGCAGGCAGTTTTACTAAAAACTAGATATTTGACCTTTTAAAAGGACGATTCTTATCTAATATATAACATGGTTTAAAATAAAATCAAGTTTTGCACGCAAAACCTCATTGCAGAGTTGTCCTGAAGAAACTGGAACCAAAATCAAACCAGAACGTCCCCAAATGAGCCCGAACCCCCCCGAAGGGATCACCCTGCTTGTGCCAAACTGCTTTTATGACGATTTTAACTCATTTATCTGCGATTTTTTCTGTTTCATCAAGAAGATAAAAGCAACACTCAATTTTGAATTTTTTTTTGATTGATTTTTTTGATTTTGAATCTGGTGAGGCTGCACGGGATTGAAACGGGAGAATTTTCACTTGGAGCAGACGGCTCCTCTCCCTTCCTGTCCTGAACCACCAACGCCGCTGAGCTCTCTCCCCCTCCCAGCGCAGCCAGATGGGAAAAGTTCCAATATTTCTGCAAAAATCCTGTTTTCCAGCCAGAAAATGATTAGCACCGATCATATGATCTTTTTTATGGACTGTGAGGAAGGGTGCTGGTGTGCTCGGCATCCTGTGAAATCGCTAATAAGTGGCAATTAGAGTTATTAATATTTCCTGAGTGAGAAATCAGATCTTTTTCCTTGGACAGAGTAGTTTGTCAGGGAAAATTGGGGCAAAAACAAATAATTCCCTGTGCTAACAGGGCAATTTCAAAAGGATTTCCAGAGAATTAATCCAGGGTTCCCCTGCCCAGATGATCCCAAACCTGCACAGCTCCAAGGATCAGGAAATTTTGCTCTGTGTCCCTCTTCTAGAGCAACAAGAGTATTTGTTTAGGATTTATTTTATTCTTTTACTGTCGCTCCCTGTTGCTCTATTTGTATTTTGTATTTCGCTGGCAAGGGGATAAATCCAAAATTCCCCCAGCATCAAAGGGGGGTTCAATGAAAATATTCACGTTCTTCTCATCAGCGACTGAGACACTCTGAGCTGCTTTGAGTGATCATTAACGAGCACTCGGAGCCTAAATGATGAATTTTAATGTGCAGGTAGACCCAAAACTACAAATAAATCCCTTTCCGAGGAGGGGAATGGGGGGAACACATCCCTGAGGCTGCAAACTCCAGCACTGGAGCAAAATCAAGAAAATATAAACTCCAAAACTGGAGCAAAATCAAGAAAATATAAACTCCAAAACTGGAGTAAAATCAAGAAAATATAAACTCCGAAACTGGAGCAAAATCAAGAAAATATAAACTCCAAAACTGGAGCAAAATCAAGAAAATATAAACTCCAAAACTGGAGCAAAATCAAGAAAATATAAACACGGACAAGAAATTTTAATCAATATTTCCTCAGGTCCTTACCCCGAATTTCTGTCGCAGCCACTTCTCCTGTGGATGGATATTCCTGATATTCCTGACATTCCTGAAATTCCTGACATTCCTGATATTCCTGATATTCCTGACATTCCTGATATTCCTGATATTCCTGATATTCCTGACCCTCAGCCCCCAGCAAAACCAAAATCCCATTCTCAGTGACTCAAATTGAAAAATGAAACCCCAGAAATTAATTTCACTCAGGGCTTTGCTCCGAAATAAAAGCGGCATTTTTAATACATATTTCAGAATTGGTCGACAACTTGAATTTTTAAAAAAATTGGTTTTAAAAAATTAAAAAAAAAAATTTAATTTTTTTTTTTTAAAGCCTGGTTTTAATGCTTTAAATTTATCCCCGGGGTGGGCTGACTCACGAGGCAGAGATGCAGAATTCCTTCCAGGAAGCCAGGAGGGCAGCTCTGCCCTAAAATATTCCATGGTTTTAATATTTTAAATATTTTTATGACTGAAGAATCGAGTTTGGAGCAGGGAGTTCATCATTCTTCAGGATGGGAAATTCGCCTTAAAATGATTCCCTGCCTGGGACATCCTCGAGGATCACAAATGGGAAATCTGTGATCCTTTCAGCTGGAAAATTGAACATTGTGAGGAGACAAAAGGAAATCTGGATTTCTCCACACATCACCAAACTCCGAGCACAAGAGAAGAGAATAAATTTCACCGGGATCTTCACAGCTTAAAGTGATTTAAATTTAAAATTCTTAAAGGTGAGTTTTTAAAATTTTCCAGGAGCTGCCAGCTCCAGTTTCGATAACCGGTTCAAATGAAGTCGTTCAGCTTTGCTTTTATTTATCCATAAAAATAAATTTTATGGATAAATAAAAGCTTTGATTTTATTTATCCATAAAATTCCTTGCTCGAGATGCTCAGGGAAGAATCAGGCACTAAACCGGGGAAAACAGAACCATAAAGCTGCAAGGTAAACACAGGAGAATGATCAGGCTTTTTAAAGACACTCATTAAAGTGAAATTATCTCTATTTTTATCTGTCTAATAAGTGGATTTATATTTTGTACCGAGCAAGGTGTAAAAACCATCCCAGCTGCTCGAAGTCTTGGGACTTTGTAAAAAAATGCAGTGATTTGACAACCCAGTCTTGCTGATAAGCAGCAAATTGAACAGCCCATTAAATCAATTAACAGCTATTAAATCAATTAAGTACAATTCTCAAACTCAAGCCCAGATTTTAAAGGAAGAATTTGCTGTATTCGTGCATGGAATTGCTCAAAATCCTCAGCAGGAATTCGTGGACAACTCCAAAACTCTGTTTAATTTAATTTTGGGACTCCTTCCCTCCATTTCTCAGCAGGAGGAGCAGTAATTACACGAGCTGCAATATCCAGGGTACAAAAAAAAACCCAACTGCAAATTTGTCACACCAATAAAAAGCCCGAGAAAGTTGTATTTTGTACAAATTAATTACAACCCAGCATTAAACTCCGCGGTAATTGCTCCGTGGCACAACTTTCCAACCACCACTGGAAGTTAGTTAAGGTTTCCAATAACTCCATATGAGCACCGTAATTTTTTACAGCTTTATTTTCATTAGCTGAAGTTTCCAGACAGCCACAAATCCCCCAAAACTTCCCTTTGTGGAAAACCAAGAGCAGAGAGAATTCCCAGAGCTTTCCAAGGAAAAGCTGATTCCAAGTACAACGCTCTGGGGTGATTCTCTTCTTTTCTTTATATCCACAATAAATTGCTTAAATTCTCATTAATTTTTTCGTACATTATTAGTAAATAAATTAGTAAATATGCAAAACTGCTGGGAGATAAACCCAAATAAGAGTTTTGACCTTTTGCTGTTTGCACATATGAGACAAGGACAAACTGGATTTATTTAATTGCAACTGACCCCAAAGTAGCAGAAATATTGAATATTCCAGCAAAAACTATGGCAAGATAATTTCCTTTTAATAGAAGAGTGATAAAACCCAGGGATTAAAAGGAAATCTGGATTTCACTGGTTGCCTGAAGTGCAGCTGCTCATGGGAGCTCCTGAACTCTTTTCCACCCCCTGAAATTCCCAGTTTCATGCAATTTAAGGAATTCAGATGCAGAACAGATGAGCAGCACCAATTTTTTTTTTTTTTCCAGACAGCTTTTCACCCTTTTTTTTGGGCCCAGGTCATCCTTCCAGGAAAAATAACGATGGGACAGCTGGGGCAGCTCAGTTTGGGACACCTGGGTGTTACCAGGCTCAGGCTGAGGCTGTAAAATTGGATTTAGGTTTTAGTAGTGAATTTAAGCCATCCAAACACGATGATATAAAGTGCTGGTCTCTGTGTTCAGTCAAAAGTGAACTTTTTGTTTTCGTACATCCTGCAGGAGTCAGGCCGTGTTCTGTCCCTGCAGGTGCCTGAGCCACCTCAAACTTGCAATTTTTGGTCATCCAGATAAAAACATGTCCAGAAACGACCCTGAAACACCAGCCCGGGGCTGTGGCTGATCCCTCAAGGACAGACCCTTCCAGGCTGGCAGCCGTGGTGTTTGTGGGCACAAAGCAAACCCGGGGTTTGGTGCTGTTTGCAGAATAAACTGGATTTTTTCACTCTTTCACCCCGAGTTTCACTATTTACAATAAAACCATTTCCTCCCAGTTTTCCCAAGCGGATCCACGACCCCACGGAAGAGCCGGTGACAGAACAAAGCAGCCCCACAGCCCTGGGGTGCCACGAGCTGCTCAGTCTCACAGCCCCGCTCCTCACCCCAAACTCGCCACATTTGCTGTCCCCTCACCCTTCTCTCCTTTTACTCCTCACCCCAAACTCACCACATTTCCTGTATTCTCACCCTTCTCTCCTTTCACTCCTCACCCCAAACTCGCCACATTTGCTGTGTTCTCACCCTTCTCTCCCTTTCTGTCTTCAGCTTGAAATAAACCCCTCTGTGCACTCAGTTTTCTACTCAGCACGCTGGAAATGTTTCCCAGTTACTCAATTCAGGGGCCTTTTTGTGATTTGAAAAGAAAATGATGTGATTTAATTAAGTTTTAGTGCTGTCAAACCTGACCTATGGCGCTGATTTATTTCCAGGTCCTCTGAGCCGAAGTCAAACCTCATCACTTTTCCCTTTCAAAGCCTCATTGCAGCCCCCAGCTCTGCCCTGGAGTTCAGACTAAATAATCTTGGTTTCATTTGTACTTCAAGAAATATCTGATCCAAGCACGGAGCATCTCCACTTGTTGCTGTTTGGGGAAATATTTTAATGCTGTTATCAAGCATTTATTTAAAATTAAATATCTTTTTCAGAAAAGACACCCAAATATCAAAGATCACAGAATCCCGGAATGGTTTGGGGTGGAAGGGACCTTAAAAATCCCATCCAGTGCCACCCCAGCCATGGCAGGGACACCTCCCACTGTCCCAGGCGGCTCCCAGCCCCGTCCAGCCTGGCCTTGGGCACTGCCAGGGATCCAGGGGCAGCCACAGCTGCTCTGGGGATTCTATCCCGGCCCCTCCCCACCCTCACAGGGAGGAATTTCTTCCCAAAATCCCATCTAAACCTGTTCCCTTTTAGTGTGAAGCCTTTCCCATTGTCCTGTCACTCCAGGCCTTTGTCTAAAATCTCTCTCCATGGTTCCTGCAGCTCCTTCAGGCCCTGCAAGGCCACACTGAGGTCACCCCAGAGCTTCTCCTCTCCAGGTGAACAATCCCAGCTCTCCCAGCCTTTCCTCCCAGCAGAGCTGCTCCAGCCCTCTGCTCATCCTGGTGTAAAATTCCCAGTGCTGAACACTTTCCCGATGGAGCCCAAGCAACCAACCTTTCACAAAAATCTGATTTTATTCTTTCGTCTTAGTAGGACCGAAATCCCGCTTCTCTTGGTTTTTCTGTTTCATAATTAAATGCTAATTCCGCAGCTTCTGGAGCTGACTTTTGACTCTGACACGAAATGTAAATTTAACAACCCCCAGCAGCACGAGGCCAAACAGAAATGCATCAAAGGCAGCTGAGAGGAGGAGGAGGAGGTGTTGATCACAGGCCTGGAATTTTTAATGTTGCACAGCTCCCTTTTCAGCAGAATTTTTATTTTCTCAAAATTTAGTGCTAAATCATAAAGCCTTTACTTTTTTTTTTAATTTTTTTTTTTTTTTAAAGCTGATCCATAATGGATGACTCCACATAAATCTAGCCCAAGTCTAGCTTTGGACAGGCGCAGCCACCACAGCAGAATAAATTTATAACAAACTGACTTTAACAGCCGCCTTCTCCGGGAGTTCAAAGCACTCTGTGTCTGGCTGAATTCTTCCTAAAGTTTCCAGGATCTGGGGGATTTGAAACCTTTTTTTTTTTTTTCTTGAAAACAAGTAACAGGGAAATACGAAAAACAGAAAAATAAGAAAAACAGGAAAATAACAAGTTTTTCTTATTTTCTCTCACCAGTTGTGCTCTGTGTTCAGGGCATAGATGCAGGAGTATTTAAAGATATTTTCCATGGCTGGGCTTCCAAAATAACCATTAACAGCAGTCACAGAGCCATCAAGACTGGAAGAGATAATTAAGATCATCAAGTCCAAGCAGCACCACCATAATCACCCCCAAACCTTGTCCCCAAGTGCCACATCCTGACCCTCTTGAACACTTCCAGAGATGGTGCTGAAGCCTGAGCAGAGGCTCCCTACAGCAGAGGGAGAGAATAAAATGGGGATTTATTGCAGGGCCTTCAACAGGGACACCTCGGGCAGGCAGAGCCTCTCCGGGAGAGGCCACACCCAAGCTGGATGGACCCCGGGGCACCAGTTTGCTCCACTTGGATCAGTTTGGATCCATTCCCAGATCAGGGTTCATTCTCCAGTGACAATTTCAGGGGATGATGGAATTGAGCCCAAGTCTGTCCCCCCTTTTAGAGGCTCCGTTTCCATCTTTGGGGGCCTGGGCCAACGAGGTGTCCTTGAGTGCAGCCTGGAGAGGATTTGTTGTGTCTGAGCAGGATGGGAGAACAGGAGCTCCCAGCGCGTGGGGAGTGGGAGAGTTCCACACTGAAGGAGTTCAGGATTTGAAAAATATAAAAGCTGAATCTTAGGGCATCAGTGCCTCCACCACCTCCCTGGGCAACTTACCCCGGTGTCTGACCAACCTTCCAGTGAAAAATCTTCCAAATCTCAATCTGAACCTCCCTGGCACAACTTGAGGTCTTTTCATCCGATCTTTTCTCTTCAGACCCAGCAGAAGAGATCGAGCCGCACCTCAACCTTTTGCTGTGGAGGCAAAGAAAGGGGTGAGAGGCATTTTTCGGTCCTTTTTGTACATTTTAGGGTGGAAAAAACCTCTGTGGCAGCTCGAGGGTCAGCTCAGCATCCTGCCAGCGAGAGCATTTCCAAGGGGTCACTGCACCCCTGGCGGGAGAACATTCCTGACCCCAGGGAAGGGCCCTGGGACAATTCCAAGAGTGAAAACAGCTTCGGTGATTTCACCAGAGGAGAGGAAACCCAGCTTGTGCCCGGTCAGCAGCCAGAGCAGCAGATATTCGCTGGCAATGGAACATTTTATTGCTAAATCAAGTCCATTTTATGTCTCAAAATAAAATTTATGAAGCCTCTGTGTTGTGGGCGACTCACTCTCGGTTCAGATGTGCAGCCACGACAAAGGATTTTATTTCCGTGATGCAGCTGGGGCTCCACGGCAACACCTCGGGAATATTCCGAGCTGGATCTCTCTGTATTTCCCACCGAATTTAAACACCACCAGGACTTTCTTTTGGGCATTTTTATTTCTCTGTTTCTTCATTTAGGTAACGGGCCTGCCCTCCTCTTTGTCAGATTTGATGGGAGTCGCTGGGAGTTTGAAGAGTACACGGAATATTTGAGAACAAAGAAAATCAGAGAACTGCAGGGAACTTGCAGGGAAATATTGTAAAGAGATGAGTTGGTTGTGAAGTTGAACTCTGATAAAATCCTTGCCTTTAAGACAGATCTCAAAAACTGCCTCTAAAAATTCACACTGAGCCACTTTAGCAGCAGAACAGAACTCATCAGCCTGAAAATCAATTAAAAAAAAAATCCCTTTTTTAATGAAAAATCCTCAAAACCAAAGCTCCAGCAGAAAAAGAACCAGTTTCAATAAGTTCTGCAACACTGATTTTTCCTAAGTTGGTAAAATTATCAGAATTATCTTCCTTTGGCATTTTCCAAATTAAAACAAGATTTCCCATTTCGAAACAACCTTTCCCTTCCAGATTTGAGCTAATCAAGCAAATGACAGATTGAAGATAGCAGCAAAATAATTAAATCCTTCAAAACTGTCAAATACTTAAACGCTTCAAAACTGTCAAACCAATATTTTTCAGTTAAAGCAAGAAAATGTCTCATCATTTTAAAAAATTTAAAAAAATGAATAACAGGCTTTTTTCTGCTGTGGGTTTTAAATTAAGGGGAATTATCAGGCAGATAATTTGTCAATTTGCATGGGTTTGGTGTGATTGGTGATCCAGTGCTGCTCGAAATTGCACCTCAGAGTTCACGGAATGGGCCAACACTGCTCTCAGGAGTCAGGGATTTAAAATTTCCCTCCTGTGGCTCCTTTTCCAACATTCCTGTGGTAACACAGATTCTTTCCCATGGGAATTTTTCTTTTCTTCTTCCTGTGTTTTATAAATAAAGATAAGGTTTGGATGTTATTGAAACGGTCTCTGGAAAACATGGGCAGTTCTGGCCTCGCCAATTGGCCTAGGGGGAGGTTTTGGATTGACCCAATCCGGACGACCTTTGAAAAGTCTATATAAGTTTTATAATTAAATAATAAATTCAGATTTATGCCACTCGACCGTCTCGATTTCTTCACTCGGCTAGCGGTTCAACAGCGACACATTCCAACATTCCAGTTTCATTTTGGCATCACTGGCAGCGAAGAGGAGGAGGAGAACCTTGATCACAGCAGCTGGGATCCAGAGAAATGGAGAAATTCCCTTTCCCTGACACCGGGATGCTGCTGGTCCAGCCTGTGCAGCAACCGGGGACAACCTCAGAGGAAAGGAAACACAGAAACCCAGGAGAGAATTAAAAATGCCTTTAAAGTGAACATCAGCAGGGATGGATGGGATTTGGGAAGGAATTCCAGTCTGGGAGGGTGGGGAGGGCCTGGGATGGAATTCCCAGAGCAGCTGGGGCTGCCCCTGGATNCGGTGTCACCGGAACTGCGGGAAGAACAAAAACTCTCCAACAACATTTTTAGTGTCAGAGAATCGAGGCATTGCGTTGTTCCTGGCCAGGATGGTGCTCTGGCCAGGATGTGCCACAGAAATCATTTCATCCACACCCAGCCCGGCTGTGCAGAGAAAATCATTCCATGGCACAGGGATTTTACCCAATTGTCCCCAAACTTTATCCAGTCAAACCCACAGAGATCCATTGGTTCCGTGTTCATCCTGACAAGTGCAGAGAGAGCAGGGAGCCAGAAATGTTATTTTCAAAGGTATTTTAATGTAAGGACAACTTAAAAATGAATTAAATCAGTTAAAAAAAAAAAGAGGGAAAAAAAGGAAAAAAAGAAAAAAGGAGAAAAAGGGGGAAAAGGGGAAAAAGGAAAAAAGTAAAAAAGGGGGAAAAAGGAAAAAAGGGAAAAAAGGGAAAAAAGGAAAAAAAGGAAAAAAGAAAAAAGAAAAAAGGGGGGAAAGGTTGAAAAAGGAAAAAAAGGGGAAAAAGGAAAAAAAGGAAACTGAGAGGCTCCATCTCAACTGTTTGTAAACAAATTCAGAATTATTTTGTCCCGGAGCTCCTGAGCAAAGCCGGAGCTGTCCAAGGTTCTGCAGGATCAGCGCTCAAGGAGATGAAATTTGGGAAAAATAGAGACCAGAAGGGAAATCCCCCAGGACAATCCTCCCTTTCAAAAGTTCCCGAGCTTCACTTTTCAGGTTCCGACCCTTGGAATTTCTCCTGCTGAAATAAATTTGATATTTTGAGCACCAGGACTGAAAAATGCTTAATATCAATTATTCTTTGTTAACCCTGACTGGTTTCTTTGTGGTTTTTTTTTTTTGTTTGTTTGGTTGGTTGGTTTTTTGGGTTTTTTTTTTTAATTTGTTTGTTGGTTTTTCGGGGTTTTGGGAGGTTTTTTGGGGGGTTTTTTGGGGTTTTTTTGTGGTTTTTTGTTGTTGTCTTTAAATAAAATATTTCTGAATTTCAATATTGAAATTTGTTATACATTTCAAAATAGCTCAGTGCAGTAGCAGAGGTCAAGCTCCGCTCGTCTCTGACTGAAATTCTTTTTTTAAAAGGGAGAGCACTTTCTTTTTTATGAATAAATTAGGGGATTTCGATAGAGATATAAGAGCATTAAATGGATTTTGCCCGAGCACCTCGCAGCCATTAAATAAATCACTGCTGAACGGAGAAAAAGAGGAGACTTTGCAAAGAAATGTAATTTCAAACAACTTCCTGACAGGATCAATTAATCACCCAAATATCATTTCAGACACTTGTTACGGAGCCCGTGTAGGGGTGAGATACAGATCCCTGAAATATTTCATAATTCTGGGAGATAAATTCCCCAAAAATGATCGTTAACTTGGGAATTGTCCCCCCACGGAGGAGAGGGAGCTCTGCAATCCCCCCGAGCCCTGTCAGGCACAGGAGCCCTGGATTCACTGCCGGGGAGTGGGGAAAACCCCACAGAAATCCCATTGCTGCGGGAAATCAGGAATGGCCCCTGTGGCCGGTGGAGAGAGAGAATCTCACCCCAATCTCACCCCAATCCCACCCAAATCTCATCCCAATCCCACCCCAATGTCACCCCAATCCCACCCGGATCCCATCCCAATCTCACCCTGATCCCATCCCCATCACACCCCGATCCCATCCCAATCTCACCCCAATCCCACCCGAATCCCATCCCGATCTGATCCCAATCCCACCTCAATCCCACCCTGATCCCATCCCAATCCCACCTCAATCCCACCCCAATCCCATCCCAATCTCCTCCCAATTCCTCCCCAATCTCACCACGATCTCATCCCGATCTCACCCCAATCCCATCC
>VYZT01044279.1:53918-71504 GCA_013400735.1 Pomatostomus ruficeps | reverse complement strand
GGCCATAGCACACCACAACAGTCAAGCAAAACAAAATGATGTTTTCACTCTCATGACCAGTGAAGGACTCAAGGAAAAGGCCTGGAGCTGAGTCAAGAGAGGTTTAGGTTGGATATCAGGAAATTTTTCTTCACCCAGAGGGTGGTTGGGCACTGGAACAGGCCCCCCAGGGAAGTCATCACAGCACCCAGTCTGACAGAGTTCATGAAGTGTTTGGACAATGCTCTTGGGTACATGGTGTGATTCTTGAGGAGTTCTGCACAGGGCCAGGAGATGGACTTGATGATCCTGATCGGCCTCTTCCAACTCAGCATATTCTATGATTCCATGATTCTCTGATTCTATGATCTGTTTCCTATTCTCTGGGTATTACTGTTTAACTAAATACATAAATTAGGGACTGAAAAAGTACAAACTGTATCATATTTAACTTCAACGAGCTAAACATAATTTTGCTTCAGAGGAATTGTTGTCTTGCAAGCTGCTCTTCTTGACTGGTACGTGTGTTAGCTGTTGCACACAGCTGACGGTGCAGTAGAATAACCTCAGATGACAGGATCTAGGAATCTGGTAGATGCTTTTTAGATCTAGGAATGCTTTTGAACCTTTGCAATAGAAAACAACTGGACTTAAAGAGTTTCTTTGAAGCTCAAACACTTCTGCAGTTTAACTGGAAAGATATCTGGAAAGATGTCCATGCACTATGAATTTGGACAAGAGTCTGCAGGATTGGGAATGCTACTCAGCAACAGAAGGTCCTGCTTTACACTTAGTCACAGTCATCTTCCTGTGACTCACTGCCTTCTCCTTCCCTAGAAGGGACTCCTACTTACATTAAGAAAGTATGCACATCTCTATCAGCTACGCCTCTTTCTTAACATCAGTCCTTCAGTGATTTCATTTGTAGTTTTATACAGATGACCAGGCATGTTGTAATGAATATTTTCATTCACATCTTACATTCTCAGGACTTACAGACTTTGTGAATAGTAGCCTTAATTGTAAATGCAGTAGGATATACCACAGGGCAACTCATATTTCTATGGAAATACAGAATATAGATTCTGCAATTCCATGTACCATTGCAGTGTCCATCCATATAGCAAAAAACGTACATATGCACTACAACACTTTTAATCAAGGTTTATACTAAGCCAGATAAGTGTTGGAACACTTTTATATAAATATTTCCCCAATGAGTCACTAATCCACACGTCTCAATAGCTGGCGTAGGGAATACTTGCATTCCAAGCCGTACTGCGGAGTAGGCAACGTCTAAATCATTTATAAACGAAGTGAATGAGGAACTTTGGAGAGAGGAAAGTGAATTAACAGGTAGCAAACCCAGAAGACTGAGGACACTGGCAAGCCCGGCACCTGCCCGTGGAACGCTGCCCGAGCCCCCGGCCCTGCCTCCCGCGCACCTGGCCGCGCCCCCGCCGCGGGGTCGGGGTCGGGCTCGGGGGCGGAGGGTGGGATCTCAGGCATCGTTTATGCCTCTTCCCTCCCCCCGGTTCTTTCCACCTTCTGCTCTATAATTGCCCGCCTCCTTTCGCTACCCTTTCGCCTTATCAGATGCGGAGCGGCCAGTGGAGAGGGAAGCGGCTCTCCCGCAGCCGGCTCAGCACCCGCAGCCCCGCGTGAAAACAAACGAGCGGCCGCTCCCGGCCGGCCGCTCCCCGGCTGATGCCCGCACAGGTCGGTGCGCGCCGCTTCGTCTCCTTCGAGGGCTGGGGCGGGGTCAGGGGTCGGGGCAGGAGCGGAGCGCTTCCCATCCACCTGCCCGGCCACCTCCGCGGCGGCAGGAGCGGAGCTCCAGAAGGAGAATGGGGTGAGGGAGGAGGAGATGTAGGAGTGCAAGGTGGCGAGCTCGGGCTAGTAAGGGGAAACCCCTTTAGAAACTCCTGCAAAAGCCTTACTTTTAAAACTGATAGTAATTAAAACCTGATCAGTCTCACTGTTGGAGCGGCGGAGGCTCTGGCTGCTGCCCGCGTCCCGCCGCGGGTGCCTCCTCCCTCCCTCGCTCCGCGCCGCGCTGTGTAGGGGCAGTCGCTCCGCCCCGGCCCCGCACGGTGCTTTCCTCTCGGGGCTGCCCGGGTCGGCGAGCGCGTCCGCGCCGAGTCCCCGCTCCCTGCCGGCAGCCCCTGCCTCTCACGGGACCCATTCCCCGCCTCAGCTCCGCGGAGGCAGCGAGCTCCCCGCCGTCCCTCCCTTAACCTGGGGCGAGGGGCGCTGGTTTCACACGGGTGGGTGCTGATGGCGGGGAGCCCCCGAAAAGGAGTCGGGGGTCAGGAGCGAGCCTGTAAGCCGCGGCTCCCCGGGCCGGGCTGGGGCCGCGCTGCGGGGCTGTGGAGAGACGAGCGGGAGAGCGCGGTCCCGGTCCCGTCCGCCGCCTCCCCGTCTGCGGGGCTGGGGCAGGTCGCGCTCCGGCTTTGCCCAGCTGGACGTCGACCCGAGGAACGTGAGCCCGTTCCCGGGCAGCGGGGCCGCGCCGCTCCGCGACACCGAGATAGGAGAAAAAAAAACAACTACTGAGTTGCCCGTCCCGAGGAGGGGAGCCAGGGCTGCGCGAAGGCGGCTCAGCCTCCTCCCCTGGGCTGGGTGCGCGGCGCCGGGGCGGTACGGAGCGCGAAGGTGTGCGCCGCGTTTGTCCCGCTGGGAGCTCTCGAGGGCCCGCTCTTCCCTTAGGAGAAGGTGCCCTGTGCCAGGCCCGTGCCAGGGGTCCTGGAGCCGAGCTGGGAGACGAGCTAGGGGGAGCGGGGCTCACCCCTTGGCAGGAGTCTTGCCTTGCGAGAGCTTGGTGTCTGCTCCCAGCACTAGTCTGGCAGATAACCCATTTACCACACACTTACTAAAAGGTGAAATATATAAAAAGCAGAAGGAATAGGATATTTCTTTTTAGTCCGAGACGATGTCAGCCACAAGGTGGCTGCAGACGGGGGGTATGAAGTGAACCCTGACGTGCGGATCTTTGCAGAGGTGAACTTGTGTCTAGTTTATCCAGCACCAGTTGTGTCTATTCCAATAAATCTTATTTCTCTGACTTTTCTCTAAAAGGAGCAGTAAAGAATTTTTCTAAAACAGGATTACTGGTCAGTTAGTATTTATAGCTCTTGCTTTGGAGGAGGGTTTATATCAAATGTAGCAGATGGGGAATTGAGCCACCACTGTGAGTGAATATTTTAGTGTCTGGGTTATTATGGAAGGAAATTCACACATCATCAGTGGTAATTGCCTGGAAGAATGAGTTGTTTGTGTTGTTTGAAAAGTCTGTATTTACTTGATCCAGGTTGTATTCCTGAGTGAGGGGAGAAGCATCAGCACCCAATATGAGATACACAAGGGGTGGGGTTTAGCCTGTATTGAGATACTCTTGGTTCTTCCTATTGCCTGTCATTAGGCAACTGCCTGCTGACTGTGATCCTTGGGTGTTTGACACTTTAGTTCAAGTAGTAGGAAATCTGGGAACTTTGCTCAGGTTTCTGAATTCTGTCTCAAGGATGGGTCATACAAACTGTTCATAGCAATTTGTAAGTTCCTGATGCACATCTTTGTTTTGGGATCTAGGTATTTGCCTCTGTCTTGAGAGATTAATACTATAAGAGATGGATTCAAAACATATGTTGAAGTAATATGGAATTTGTTGATAATTTGGTTAAAACTTTGGTAACCTCCTGTGGAGATGGAATTTGCAATGTTTAACCCCCTTATATATTTCTAGGAGTTGTACCAAGCATTCATGACTGGGATTTGCGGCTGTAGACCCACCAAGTCTGGGATAACTATGGCAGGTTGCAAATACTCAAAGAGAGAAGGGGATGTAGGTGTTACCCTCTTCTATCTAATAATGGTTGAGGCATTTCAGTCTGTCTTTTATATTAGATGGTGGATGGACCCCTTGTTTTTTACCTTCAAGACAAGGAAAACATGGAAGGCAAATACAGTGATGGTATGTCAGGAAAAGAGAAAATGACACAGGAGGTTAATGGGAGAAACCTGCAACAATGAAATACATAAACCAAAGTTTACCCAAGTAAATCTTCAAATGCTGTCTCTTTGCTGACAGCAAGAAATCTACTATTAATTATCTTAATTTGATGCTCTTGTAGAATTTTAACAGAAGAGGACAGCAAAAATTCTTCTTTGCCGAGAAAATTGGCTAAAATTGGTGCAGTAAAGTTGAGTGAAAGAGAAATCTTTATAAGTAGGGTGGCGCATGTTGATGTATCTTGAGATGTACTTCTGCATAACTTGAATAACTACTGAAAAGTGTTAAAGGACAGATTCAGATGATGAAATTGGTACTGTTTTTAAGCTTACTTCTGTTGCCAGATAAATTACCCATTCTAGAATTTGCTCTTTAGCACCAGAATTGTTTCCTGTAACCCAGCTAGTTAACCTAGGACTACCTTTAGTCTTCATATACTGCTGCATTCTAAAGTATTGATTTTTCCTACTGGTCAAGTTAGTGTAAGTGGTTTTGACCATGATATTGCCTACTATAAGTGCAGATAGTACAACAGAGAGCACAGGATAAGCTGAATAAGGTAGAAAAACGAAAAAGAGAGTAGGCTGTAGAGCACAATGAGAAGAGGACTTGAGTTCTTTCAGAACAAAGTTCTGCCTTTTTTAATAAGTTTGAGAGTTTTTTTGCCACAGGTGTCTTGATAAGGTTCTTACTAAACTGGATTGTATAGAGATACATGTTGTACTTTGTTATGTATAGCTTACTTTATTTCCAATGTTTGTGTATGACTAGCAAAGAATATAGAGTTTCTTTTTATATGGGCCAAGTTTTCAGAACTGTTGAGTAGCCCAAGTGGGGTTCTTTGTCCCTTTCAGGTAAAATGTGCTTTGATAATAAAACTGCTGCCAGGAAATTTTGTCTCCACTGATGTCTGTGGTGAATTCCTTTTCTTTTTGTTTGTTTTGTTTGTTTGGGGTTTTTGTGTTTGTTTTAATTGAATCTGGATTTTCCACAGCTTTCATTAAAGTGGATGCCATCTCTTTGTCTGTTTAGCAAGTCTTCTTTTTCCATGTGTTTTCAGACCTGCTGATACTGTGTGTATTGAGGGGAAGAAGATGCTTTCTCGTTATGAGATGCAGAGCTGTTTTCTCTTGGCTTTTCTAGCTGTCACAGCTTTCTTCATCAGTGATGTCCAGGGCCAAGGTAAGTCATAAATAAGAAGATGGAGCATTTCACTCTGATGTGCAGAAATAGACTTTTTATTCCAAATGCAAGTGTTACTTCCCTCTTAGCAGGTTGTGAATCTGGTACTAATGAAATGAAGCAGGAATTTTGCTGCTGATCTTGGGGAGCAGGTGGGAGTAGAATTACATCTTCATGTGTGCTCTTTGAACCCAGTATCTCAAATAGGATTAATATTTGTACAAATTCATGTGTCTCAAAATGAGTTATACACAACATTTTTTTACTATTTACATGAAAATACTTTTCTGAAATTGCTCTTACTCTCCTCTATGTAATCAAGTAAGTTTGAAGGATCAGATATGATATTAAACTTGTATGGAATATGAATCTTTTTCCCTGTTGGAACAGTGGCTGTTGTAGTGCTTATATCATTCCATATTGCACAGATCTGTTAAATGTCACAGACTACTTCTGCAGCTTTTAAAATGAAAATCTCCTTTTGTGAGTATTAAAGGATACTGCTGGGATTGTTAGGCTTACATACTTGCTGGATTGTATTGAGAGTGGCTTGACTGCTAGAGAGAATTTATCCTACTGCTTGGGGAAGGAGGGAGGAAGAATACCAATGAGTTTTTATGATTTCTAAAGAAAGGCATCTCTCTCAACTTTAGATTTATGTAATCCCTTTGATATGAAACTGCATGGGCATAACTGGGAGCAGAACTGGATCCTGGGGTCTTTTATAGTGTTTTGTATAATGCATTATTCATGAGCACATTCAGAGACTATTGGCAACGTGAGGCTTTCAAAATTCTGATAATGCAAGAAGCAGTGTTGTCCAGTCTGCGTGGCACTCGAGTGCTGGGAAGCATTCCCTCTTGGATGTCTGGAAATCTGTGAGCATTTTACAAGCCTCTCCCAGAACTTGGGGACACATGTAAACTGTAATATTTGGTGTCGGCGATGTGAGGTGAATCAAGAAATGTATGTTCCCAATGTTCAGTGCATCAGTTCTGGTCAGAAATGAAATCCAGAATGTTTGTGACTTAATGAGCCAATAAAACAAAGCACGTGGTTAGTCCATTTTCTGTATTTTTGTCCTAATACAAATGGTTAAGATTTGCAAAACAGGACTGGGGATTGAGACCCATCTCCAGAAAGGTTTTTGAAATTCCTTGATCTTGGAAAACTACATTCTTCTCTGCTTTTTTTAAACTTTGATTCAATCAGTTGTAGTTGGAGAGTTTTCTCCCTTTAATATCAATACAATAAAATGAAGGTCAGAGAGAGGGCTTTTTTCCACAGTAATCACACCAGCAAAAACTAGAGTTGCTGTACGTGATGAATAAAGAACAATACTCCCCTTGTTCTTAGACTCTTTCAGCAAGCATCAGCAATGGAATGCTGTCAGCAGTGTGATATTAAGCTAAGTGGACTATTGCCTTGGCCCAACCCAACTGTTATTCTATTGAATGAGGTGATATAAAGTCTCTATTCCATGATCACAGGGAAAAAAATCTCTTGGTACACTTAAAGTAATAAGATGTTTCTCAAATTCTTCCTTTTCTCAAGGTTTCCACCTCTTGCAATAAGCTCTTCATGCAGCTGGCTATCTATTTAATGCAGTTTGTTTGTCTGTTTTAAGCAACTGTACATTCTGCCAAGGTGTAAGAAGAGCTGGTATTAGTTCCAGCTTGTATTTCCTTCCTTTGGCAAAGATGCTCAGGTAAAGGTGTGTAATGTGACTTCTTGGAAAGGAGAATATGTTTGTGAGACTGAAGCCAACATGCCTGAAGCTACAACTCTTCTCTTCAGAGGAGCTATGTGGTTCTATCTCATTTTTTGCCCTATTGCCTTATAAACCACATAGTGCTGTTCAGTTTTTACTCAACAACAATTATTTTTCACCACTGCTGTTTCTTCCCCGTACAATATAATGTATAAATAACAGCTTTTGTCTACTTATGTTCTTATATAGTACATGAAAATAGTGCTGGGCAAGAAAAACACGTGATAATTTTTCATTTATTCATAAAGTAACTTACCTTGAGAGTTTTTCTGTATTTGAAGATGGAAACTTTTCTTTGTGTAGCAATAATTTTCATGTGTTACTACTGTAATTGCTAAGAATTGCAATGCATATTAACTTGTTCAATTCTTATGACAGCAATAAATTGGAAGCCACGATATTTAGTTAGTAGCCAAACTTAGACTACTGGATGTCTTGGAGAATTGTCCATAAGCAATTTATTGTATTTTTCCTTTCTAGTAAGAGTTGAAAACATTCTTTCCCTAGTTGTCCATAAAAGTTACATGTTTGGAGTGCTAATTTACCTGGTGGCATAAACCAAAGCCTTGAACTTGTCAGTTTTCTTTTGGGTGACTGCTCTAATGTTGCTGATAGCCATTCTCTTTTGCATTCCTGTAAAACCACTTAACAAGATCTAGCTACTGATTTTTATCAGTTAACTGACTCAGCTTGGATTAATTTTTTTCCCTTTCTGCAAGAAGTGAGATTTTGTTCCACAGACAATAAAGGTCCAAAGAAATAAAGATTTCCTCTTCAGGTTGGTGAATGCGTAGTAATTCCCATCAATATTTTGTTGTCTGTTCGAGTGTTAGATTTTTAACTTCCTTAGCTATATGTACTCTTCTATGCCAGAACGTTAGTCTTTGCACAACTAAGACAGTTGATAATCTGCCTAGTGAGTAATTATTTTCTTTATTATGGTTAATTTGTGTGGAAATGTCCCTTCTGCTGCACTGTCACCTTTGATACAAAAAGTACCCAGTGAAAATTGACCAGTTATGTAAAGACTATTCTGGCACAACTTTTCTAGTCTTTCACATTGTAACTCTGTAGTATACAAAAAAACTTTTGGTGATTGTGTCCTTCTTTGCTTGTAAGATCTGTGATTGTTTTTTAGGGGCTCAGATATTTACCTGTTTTGGTGATGGTTAATACCAATTAGGCCAGAACTATGCTTCTTTGTTAGAAGGTGTTTTCATAAACTGTCAAGTTGAAAGTAGGATGGAAAGAAATGTTGGGGAAAGAAGAAGATGGCAGAGAAAAGGAGCTCTGAAATTCTAAGACTTGATTGGGGTTTTTTTGTCAATCCTTGGTGTTACTTTATTGCTCTCTGCTCTGTTTCTTAATCCCCATACAAATTTACCAGTTAATCCCAGTAAAATCGGCAGCACTTTCACGCTTGCATACAGTCATTATTTAAAAGTTTATTTGCTATTCCCGAGGCAAAATAATAAAAGGATTTGTATTTTTGCAAACTTCTAGGTATGACTTGTCACTCTTGTTCATTCAGCCCCAATTCATTGTGATTTATTTATAGCTCAAAGACACAATGAATCTTGAGAATGAATTAAAAGCTGTAATCCATAATTACAGTCTCCTTGGCTTTAAAAAAATTTTGCCATAGTCGCTGTCATGTTTTTACAATTATAGCATGCTGAATGTTCTTGCAGAGACCTGCCTAGCAAAACATTTTGTAGTACGAGGGCCAAATTTTCAAAGAACCAGTGTTGTATTTGCAGCGATTCCTGCACATGCTTTTGCTTGCAGCCTCTTTTTTTCTAGACTTCAGGGAGGTGAGAGGCAGACTGAAGATGGGGTCTGACAAGATTGTGCCCAGCAACTAAGGAAATGCCTGGGGTGGGTGTAAGACCAGTGCTGTGAATCAGAACAGTTTTGAGTGTTTGGAGCTCATGTACTGCCTGCTGTTTCTGTCCCCTTGCCTCTCTTCTTGAGCTTGTTCTCTGAAGTCTTTGAGAATGCAGAGGTGTTGCTAAGCTGTTCTTGATACCTATGTACTCTCTTTTCTGTGTTCTGGTGTTAAGTCCCTCAAGGAAGAGAACCGCAGAACTTGCCCTTGGTCTGACAAAACTGCCACTGATGGAAGAAGAGGCTGGATGCAAGGGAATACATCTCTTGTATTAAACCTCCAGATTCCTACTTCTGAGATCCAAAATGTATTTAATAGTAGATGATGTGAAAAAACATGCACCCCCAAATCTCAAAAACTACAGCCTGCCTCTTTCCTTCTTTCTTCCTCCAGGCTGCTGGAAAAAGTAGCACGTAGGAAAAAGTTATTGGTTCAAGACAGGTCTTTGGCTGCTGGTGGTGCCAGAGCTGCATTGGCTGTAGCAGGTCAAATGGAGAGGCCAGAGGCTGTTGGCCAGCACAATCTGCCTGTTGACTCAGATGCTCCATGTGCTGTAATCCTTAAATCTCAGAAACATCATGAGACTGTTGGTTTATTATATCTAAAGGACCAACAAACTGTGGGCATGAGCTTAGTCAGTTAAGAGCAATCTTAGCCCTGGAGAAAAGAAATTGCCACTTACCTGCTTCAGATAATTTCCCTGATTTCT
Source organism: Pomatostomus ruficeps (assembly GCA_013400735.1). Lineage (NCBI taxonomy): Eukaryota > Metazoa > Chordata > Aves > Passeriformes > Timaliidae > Pomatostomus > Pomatostomus ruficeps. The sequence continues at coordinate 61,966 of VYZT01044279.1, read as the reverse complement.
CAGACTTACTAACAGAAACCTTAAGGATGTAGCGGCAAAGGCACCAAGGGTTTGGAAAATGGAGACCATTGAGGGGGCTGTGGAGGCAATGGGAAAAGGAGGAGTAAAGTTGGAGGTGTTTAAGGTTTTTTAGCCCTTCCGTTGTTTAGACTCTGGGTAGCTTCCTTGGCTGCCTTTCCCTGTAGATCAGTTTGTTCTCTGTGAGCCAAATTCTATTCAAATGTATGAAGATTTCCCCTTATTGACAGCCTTGGATACCCCAGGCTGCACTGCCAGCTGCTCTGCTGCAGTTCTTCAGTGAAGAAGGGATGTGCCTCCTGGAAGCAGAGCAGAAATGTTTTGTAGAGTGTGGTCCAGCATCAGTGGAGTTTGAGCAGGATGAAAAACTGTGAAAAACTAGTTTATGTGCAGAGACACAAAGTTGCTGATATTATGGTAACAACATGGGGCAATTTTTCCATCTGTTCTGGTATGGGTTGCTTCACTGATATACCACCTCTTTCTCAATCATTTCATGCTTTTATTCATTTCACCTTCTGCTCAGTTTGAAACTTAGGTGATGGCACAATATAATAGAAGCCAAATTTTACTTACCATCCAGATTGCCCTTAAGTTTTGACTTGCCTGTGCATGCCTGCTAGTCTTGATGAGACTGAAGCAGTGTTTGCAGCTGCAAGGCTTTTTGCTGCTTAAACCAGCCTTGCAAATTGGACAGCTGATGTTCTCTTTGCCTTGTGCATGCTTGTCTTTTCTCTTGGTTATTCTCTCCTCACAAGGATTTGAAAATTTGGCCCTTAGTGACATTAAATGTGGGGAAATGCCCACAGTAGTGAGAGGTAAAAGAGTGTAGGTCATGCATATTGTCAGTGTAAGCAAGAGAGCAATTTTAATTCCCATATATTAACAAAGAGCATTTGTATTACCAGCTTTGCCTGCTAAACTAGTGTCTTAACATCTAACATTGTTTGTCCTTCTGTCCTCTGCTGTTAGGTTGTTTAGTTTGTTTTGTGAAGAGATAAATAAAAGGTCTGTCTGAGGGAAGTAGTGCACCTGGGGATGTCATTTTACAAACTAATAAACTGATGTATGTGACATTTTGAATAACTTGCATCCTTTACCATTAAAATTGTGTTGTCTTTCTATATGTGTTTATTTTTGTTTGTTTAAAATTGGTTACTTTTTATGTGAATTTAAAATGATGTTTTTTTCCCCAAACTTGCAGTGTCTCCACCAACAAGACTAAGATATAATGTAGTGAGTCCTGACAGTGTACAGATCTCTTGGAAAGCCCCCAAAGGGCAATTCACTGGATATAAACTTCTTGTCACTCCAAGTTCAGGTAGAAGTCTGTATGTTCTCTTTTAAGGGGAAAGAACTGTCTTCCTAAGGCTTAAAAGCTTTTCAGAGTGCAGTGTCATCCTCAAGGATGAAGACACTGTGAGCAAGCTTTGGATAATGAAATATTGGCTGGTCAGCAGAGGAGAGATTGATTTCATTAGAGGGTGGCCAGGCACAGAAAATGGGAATTGAATGCCTAAGGTGCCAGAAGTGGATCCATGCTAGTTATGTTTCATGTATAGTCTTTGGGAGCTGTCATTGATCATCTGTCTTTACCGTTCTTCCGTGGGGTATAAGCAAGTCTAGAAGTGTTCCAGGGAAAGCACTGGAACCCTAACTCAGTCAGCCCTTTAAGGTGGATCTCCCTGTCCCTTATCCCTTAGTGAGCTCTCTGGAAAAGATCAAAAAGAATTAAAATAACAAGCAATCTTTAAAATTTTTTTGAATGAAAACTTGAAAAGGTAGACAACAAAGTGACTGTATAGATCTACAGAGTTCCTACTTCTGTACATTTCAAATTAAATTTAGGTACAGAAACTGTTTTAACATACAGCTAAAATACATCTTTGTACATATTTGTATGCAGTTGTTATATAAAAATGGACATAGATATGTTTAATATTTGTATTTATACATGAGAATTTACTTGCCCAAAGAAAGTTGGCAAAGAGTGTTCAGAGGTGATGTGGGTATGATAGGGTCGGGACTGGCAGCCAATCACAAAGCAAAAGCCTGTGGGTAGGATGTTACCAACCTTGACAGACTTTTGTAAGATGTTTCTTTTTTCTTCATGATTTTGCTGGACACGTGGCTGTTTCATGAGGCCCAGATACAAATGCTGATCTTAGAGTGTTTCTGTTTAAGAAAGCTGGTTAGACTGCCTAACTTGTTGCCTTACTGGGATGTTCTCTGGCCTGGCTGTTTGGGTAGTCCCAAAAGTGGGAAAAGTGGGAATGCTTAGGTCATGGTAAAGCTTGAGCTATTTTTAAGTCATTATGTTTACTGTGCTATAAGAAAAGCAAATGAAGTTATATATTTATATTTTTTTTGTCTTTTCTCCTATAGGTGGAAAAACAAATCAATTAATTCTTCAAAATACTGCAACCAAAGCAATTATTCAAGGTCTCATTCCGGATCAAAATTATGCCCTGCAGATCATTGCATTCAATGAAGATAAGGAGAGTAAGCCAGCACAAGGCCAGTTCAGAAGTATGTGTCTCTTTATGTCTGACATACAGAATTTATCAGATATTTAATGTAACTTTTGAAACTGTAACAAGTCTTACACAAAGCGGGATGATGGAAAAACAGTTTCTTCTGTGGTGGAAGGAAAATCAAAGCCATGTATTTTAACTGGTATAAGTACAGGTGTAGGCCTGAATTGATTGCATAGTACATTCTTGCATTGGGTTATCTTTGTTTCCATTGGATTGGCATCCCTTCCTTCCTCATTTCATTAGGAAATTAGCATGTATTTCATGGAAAGAATTTCAGTGAGTGGAAAGAAAGTGCTATGTTCTGATACTTAAAAAATTTCCTTTTTATTAAAACAATGTTATAGCTGTGCCAACTGGCAGATACTTGCTAGTTTAGTAGTATGAAAGGCTGATTTCTTAATGGTCTTCAGTGGTCAATTATGTTTACAAATTTAATTTTTTATATGATCAAGACAGTCTTAATGTCTATATCATAGTGATATATATATACATCTTACCTGATTTATCTTGATCTTCATGTTAAACATGTTAAATATGATTAGTGGAGATTTGGTTGATAAATACAATAATGTGTCAGTGTAGGAGTACAGTTGACAGCCTGCTGAATTCACTGACACTGACCTTATCTCACTGTCCTTGCTAAACCACCTTTCTCTTAAAACCAGCACAAGATAAAATATGCTGAGTACTTGATGTAATGTGTGTCAAAGTTCTTTCAGTTTTTCATCACTACAACTGTGTATTTACTACCTTAAGTTCTGTCCTGATTAGGAAACACACAAACCCACAGATTGCTTTAGGAGTTTCATTTAAAAACGTGATGCCTTGCATGAATAAAACCAGATACAGCATATATACAAGCCCTTTTTTTGCTCTCCTGTATTATAGGTTTTTTCCCTGTTGTCTGACATGTAGCCACTAATTCTTGAGATGAAAAAAGGTCAAATATAAAAAGAGCTTTGAGAATATCATCTGGTTTAGTTCATTGAAAGTATGGTTTTAATGATATTGAATTGTAACTGATGTACTAAGAATTCTCAAGCTTACAGTAAAATTTTATTGTCAAAAGAGTATTTCTCTTTATATAGCCAGACATTCTTATTCTAGTACATAGTGTTTAATGAACTAAGATCAATGGGGATTTTTTTTCCTTTGAAAATGCAGACATAAAAACAGGTGCTAGATAAAATTTTTGTCTGTGTAAATATTTGAGTAAAACTGGTTTCTTGCCTTTTCTTCCTATGTGGTTAGAATTTTGAGTTCCCAAATCTAGAAGTCTGTCAGGATGTGACCAACTTATCTCCTTTGAACATTTTCAGACTTTTGTACCATTTTTTCTGGAGACCTGCTCCTCAATAGCACTAGCATTAGAGGAGGCCAGCTCTTGGCCTTGCTCTTGGCCTTTTCTCAAAGGAATGCTCCTAGAAGAATAAGCGCCCTTTTTGGCTGATATTATTCTGGTATTTCACTCCTCGTTTTAGTCAGTCTTGTTCACTTAAGGATTAAACCCAGACTTCTGACTAAGACCTGGTGTTGTGGCATTATCTGTAACCCAGCTGTTAACTAAGCTCTGCCGTGGTAAAAGCTGACTCCTCAGCAAGCTTGTGGACTTGAATTTGCTCTCGAATCTGTTTCACAATTGTTTGCTAAAGACGGAGGTGATACTCAGTCACACATGCTGTCTTAGTAAGAACAGGAGTCAAAACTTCAGGTTTTCTGTTCTCACCTCTGTAGCTGGAGTGTGAGCACTCTAGGTTCTGCAAAGGGTTGTCATACTGAGAAAATCACATTCAGATATTTGACAGTGGCTCGCTGTCTTCCATAGAAGTTAGTCTTGTGATTATGTCTTGGATTGGAACTTGGAGCATTCTGGTTGATTCAGATATTGGGTACTATTGGGTAAATTAGTGAAATCCATTTGACTTTGGTTCCACTGATGTACAACACAATGTTTGTACTGTCTCTCTTATACAGTCAAGAGACAGATAACCTCCTTTCACACCCTCAGTGTTTTTTGAATGATGTGGCACAGAGAGACTTTGGTCCTGACTGAGGCTCAGTGCCTGCTTGGATGAATGTCAGTCATAATCCAATTTTACATAAACTAAAAAGTGTAATTGGAGTAAAATTTTATTTTCTGTGGAAGATATTCTCAACTTCATTGTTTTAAGCTTTTCCTGGCTGTTGCAGACAACTGGAGTGTGGATACCAACTAGCATTCTAAGGGAATTCTAGAAAGGGTTTTTCTTCCTAATATGTGACTTTAGCAATGATTTTGTCAGAGCCTTTCAGACTATTAGTAGAGCAATACTGGCTACTAATGTAATATTAGGAATTGCTAACCATATTGGGTTCTGCTTGGCTGTTGTGAGATATCTGGGACACAGCAAGGGAGGTATCCCACCCACTTGTGGAACAGGAAACTGTCAAAGTCTCAGCTCTGGAGCAGCCTTGCACTCATGGGAGTATTTGGTGCCCTGAATACAGATTTGGGCATGGGATCTAAGCTGATTCTGTAAAGAGGATAGTGTAAGAGCTGACTTATGTGCTTTTGTGTTGACTGACTTGGAGTGGAACTTTGCAGTGCTGGACTTTCCCCAGCTAGCTTTGCCAATTTTCTGGACTATATTTCCAGTGTGGGATCTTGTCTGTATGGGCTTACGTGCTGATGTCACTGTTTGGACTCTCCTGTGTGAAGAGAGTCAGTTTTGAGAACTTTAATAGTGATAGAATGGGGAAAGATCCATGAAAATAATAAACTTGGAGGGAGGGAGGAAAAACCCAGAAACTGTCACTCATTACATAAGCATATCTTCAGATGCTCTGTGCAACCACTTTATCAGGAAGAAGAAAATGACAGGCTGCTAACTTCATTGTTTCTAGATTAATTGATTTTTTCCCTCCTTACTTTACAGTTAAAGATATAGAGAGAAGAAAAGACCCAAATAAATCCAAAGTGAAGGATCCAGAAAAAACAAATGCAAGTAAACCAGCTCCAGAAGGTCAGATCATAACACATATGACTTATGTGATATTCTGAAAATAATCAGCTTCTTTATTTAACTTGGCTGTTGTAGAGATTTTCTGTAAGTCAGTACTTTAAATCTGGTTCCCAGGGTTAAATTAAATAGAAGGGAAGATCATGTATCTTCAGAAATATTGCTATTCAGAGGTATTGCTTTTAGTTCTGTGTTTTGCTTTGCCTTTTTATAAAGTCCTAAATACGACCATGAATAGATGAAAATTCTTAAAAAGTCATTTTAAATAATATTAAAATTATTAAAAACTGCTTGTACTTCCCCCCGGGTGCACTTTGAGTACTGGAAGAATTGTGCAGGTATGTATGTGTACATAATAATTTCATATTATCTTGGCTGTAAGACAGATTGGCAGTATTAATTCCCATCTAAAGTCAAAATGATACTGTTGTGTAATTAGCCACACAATAACTTGATAAGTCTGTCCTCGTGTAGGTCGTATGTATGAAAACATTTGAAACATTTTGAGGGAGGAGAAGAAAAGGAGTTAGTTTTGTCCCATTGCAAGGAGCCAATCTTCTGGTGAAATATGCCATGAGAAGTTTGTCTAGTATGGATGAAAATCTATTTCAAGTTCAATATACAGCTCTATTTCCTGTTATTTTAAAATTCAAATAGCATCTTCTTTATGAAGTAACCCCAACAGTAATTATTCCCTTCAGTGGTTATTTGTGGTATACAGAACAAGAGCTTGGTATGACCCTAAATAGTCTCTCTGTGAATCAACTGGACAGTTTCAAGGGTTCTATTTTCCCCTTCCATTTAAATCTGTCTCTAGTGATGCAAGTATCAAAGACCTCACCCAAAGCTCCTTGAAGCCTATGCAAATTTTTCTTTGGTGGGTTTTCATTCTTGCCACACATTCTTGTGTCATGTTTTATTTATTAACACTATGTGAGTTTGTTTCCATACAGCATTTCTCAAACCAAAGCACCCTTGAGTTCCATTGGGTGCATTGGAAGAATGTTAGCTAGTGTTATACCTGCTGGGACATGACAGGGTAGTGGATAGGTGATCTTTCCTACATCGTGTCTAGAGGAAGGCTGAGTTGGAAGAAATGACAGTACTAGAGAAGGAAAATGTGATTTGCTTTCTTAATGAAGGACAAGTGATAAAAGTTGAAGGAGGGAAAACTGGGCCTGTACTTGGAAAATGTTGATTAAATGCAGACAGAGGAAAGTGTCTGCCAGACTGCAGGAGAGAATTTATGCTTTTTTCATGGAGTAAGGGCAAAAATACAATTGTCGAGAGGAGCTTGGATCTGCAGTCTCTCCCTTTTTAGGATTCATGTTTACTTTTGAAGTCTTTAGCTTAGTCACTTTCCTTATCCCTGCAGCACTTTTTACTCCTCTGAACTTCTTCAGTTGTATCAGGGCAGTTTGTATCAGAACAAAACACTTTTCCATCCAGCACTTGTGAAAAGGTATTGTCTTACACTTAGTGTAGCAGGTTTTACTAGGAAACTGGGGTATGCATTTGAAACAAAGGCAAAACTTACAAACTTCTTAATTGGCAAACCTGATCATAAAGAAGAAAAATATGCTAATTTTAATGAATTCTTGAATTTGTTTAGCCCTATTTCCAACTCAGCTATATATTACCGTAAAGAAACAGACCTTTTTCCTCCAGTCTAACTATTGCATATTTCTTTGCTTTGCGCAGTGTAATGATTATTCAAAGTGATGGAGATTCCAGCTGAATGACTTCAGTGGGAGTAGGGTGACATTCCAAGTGAAAACGTTGGGCAAAAATAACAGCATCAGCAAAAAACGTGTAGCTGGGGTAGAAGAGAATTCAGAAATTATAGACTGACAATAATGGTATCAAAAGTTTCCTAGTTTAATATATGAAGACTATTCCACCTCAAATTGAAATCAGATCAAAGGAATAAGGAAAAGTCTGAAAGAAAGGGATTAAAGAAATAAGTGCTAAATTTTATTGGAGAAACCATGAATCCTCTTGATCCTCTGCAGATGTTTGACAGGAAATGATTTGAGTACGAGCAAACGAATTCAGGCCAGCAGTTAATTGGTTTCATAACCAGTTAGCGTATGGCTAAATTTGATGGGTTTAATAGCAACCCTGATACATTCTGTGGCTGTATTTATCTCTTTGGTCAAGTTGGTAAAACCTTGGCAGTTAACAGAACAAAAGAAATTATTAGAATCATAGAAGCATTCGGGTTGGAAAAGACCTGCAAGGTCATCAAGTCCAGCCTTTGACCTAATACCACCATGTCCACAAAAACATCTCATGAAGTGCCACATCCATTCAATCGTTGAACACTACCACGGATGGTGACTGCACCAGTTCCCTGGGCAGCCTGTTACAATGCTTACCCTCTCTTGCCATGATGAAATTTTTCCTAATATCCAATCTGAATCTCCCCTGGTGCAACTTGAGGCTATATCCCTTTGTCTTGTCCCTTGTTACCTGGAAGAAGAGACTAACTCCC
>VYZT01044279.1:0-53511 GCA_013400735.1 Pomatostomus ruficeps | reverse complement strand
AAAATCTTTCATGGTGGCAGCCAGGTTGAGTTAGGTAGAATAATATCTTACCTGAGAAAAAGAGCAATCTCTGCCCATAAGACAAATCTAAAAGAACCATTGTCCAGATTACTGTTTTCAGTGGTTGTGGCTTCTGCTCTTGAGTGAAAGAATAACATAAGTCACCAGTTACTAATTAGTGTCAAGTTTTGATGTTAAGAGGTGCCTTTTGTGAACATCTGCCCCACTTGACACAGAAGGGTGCTTACTGGCATTAGGAGGCCAGAAAATCCAAAATCATTGTTTTGGGACAAAACTAAGAAAGCACAGCAATGTACTGGTCAGTGAGTATGAAAAACCTGTGAACTCTCAATATTACAAGCTCCAGTTTATGCATTAGAATAAGTCATGTATCCTGCTGATTTCCTGAAAGGCACTACAGGCAGATAATCATATAAACTTGTTGTTTATAAATACTTAGCTAATATACCTTCTTCAGGGTCACACAGTAAACGCAGAAATTTCAATGGTACAAAGATCTCACCCCAAGCCTTCTGCTCCTAGAAACCAGCTCTTTGCTAAGAAATGCAACCTGTACTCATGATTCTAGGTGGTTCCAGAGCATCTCACTCTTATTTTCATATGTGATTTGGAGGACTGATTTTGTAGTACTGTCTGCTGTTTAATTACCATCTATCTAAGGCTCTGAGCAGTGCTGGGAGGTGTAAATGCCTTCTCCTGAACTCCCAAACCTAGTTTCTACTTCTGTCCTCAAACTGAGTTGTTATTAGGGTTTTGCTCTGTCTTTATGGAACTCTGTCAACAGCTTGTATGGCTTGCTAATAATTTTTCCAGAAGCTTCAGCAATCTAGATTATAACTTTCCATCTATTCTGTCCTACTCATTCAAGTACTTTAAAAAAGATTTACTCCTTTCCTTCTGTAAATGCTGTGCTCTTATCACAAGCAAACCTCCAGTGTATATCCAGTAATGTCATGGTGCCAAATTAATTCAGGCTTAATGTCTAGCACTCATCCCTCAGTTGTTCACTTTATGTTTGATTTTCAGAAACTCTCTGTAATTCTCCTGCATGATCACTTTCAAGTCTTGAATCTTCTTTCTATATTTTTGAGAACCTCTCATTTTTCAGCTTAGTGAGTTATCACTGCTGTGCACACTCATATTAATAATGTCAGAAGGCTTTTCTCTTTCTGTCTGTTGAGAAAAAGCTCACAAACACAGCTTCTTTCAGCACACACTGATATTTGAGTACTTGTACCCTGGCTTCTCTCCAACTCCCTCATGTACAAAGCTCTTTTCTGTACAGCGACAGGGGTTAATACATTCTGTGCCTTCTCAGATGTTTTACTGTTTCTCAGAGAGCCTGTTACGAATGATTCTCTAATCAAATCCCTTTGGGGAGGGGAAAATCAGTGTTTTGACTATATCCTCTGGCAAATATATGACTATATCTTTTTCTGCAGAGTATTTCTTCATGTATCTGAGCTGGATTTAGCTGCCCATTTCAATATAAATAACAAAACACTGAGGCCAGTTTTATCTGCATGCTTGTTGACTTGGTTGGGGGGAGTTTTAGTTGAGAGGTGGTGGCTTAGTGTAGGCTAGCAGCCAAACTCCCACCTGGTTGCTTGCTCATTCCTCTCCCCAGCAGGATGGGAGAGAAAAGAGGAAGAACAGGAATGAAAGAGTTCATAGGTTGAGATAAAGACAGGGAGACTGCTTACCAGTTACCATGGTAGGCAAACACAGTCAAGTGGGGGAAGATTTACTTAATTTATTGCCAGTTAAAAAATTTGCTAATGTGGGTAGTGGGAAACAAAAGAGACAAACATTAAAACAACATTTCCATTTTCCCAGGCTCAGCTTGACCTCCTCCCAGACTCCTCTTCTCCTCCCTTGTTATCACTGCAAGTTACACTCAGTTCAAGTCCCTTCAGAGAGGAAGCAAGTGGTGCAAGAAGGGTGTTGAGTGGTTATGATCAGGGCGTAGTGGTTTCTCTCTTCCATTCCTTTCTTCTCATACCTTTCTTCTCCATGTATGTCATCCACAGGCTGCAGGGAAAATCTGCTCTGCCATGGAGACTGCTCTGTTCTGTCTCTCTCTTCTTCTGACCTCGGAGTTCCCTCTACTGTTTCTCACTTTTTTTCCCCCCCTCCTCTCCTTGCTTAGCATTTTTTGTCCTTTCTTAAGTCTGTTTTCCCAGAGGTGCCACCAGCTGTCCATGGGCACTTTTCTCAAAAAGGCCACCCCTGCATCCTCTGTCCTGCCAAACCTGGCCACAAACACCCAATATCAAAGGTGCTCCATTAGTGCTTTACTAGAGTAAAGAATTTGCACAGTCTTTAACCTGTCCTGTTTGGAAATTCCCTTATGCAAATCTCAAATCAAGATGATTTAGGGACAGTGTAGAGCATATATGGGTCAGATTTCTCTTCTGTATCAGGTGTCGCAGGATAAGCCTTATGCAGCCTGTAGACTATTAAAATAATGAGAAATAAGCTCCCATAAAAGACTGTGACATGCATCACAATGGTAGTTACTTTCTCATTGTAAAGCACATGTAATATAGTCATACAGAAGTATGACTTCTTAGGGAGGCCAGGGATCTTCACTGCACAGCACAATACACAGTGGGTAGTTCAACTTTGCCAAATGAAAATTATGTTTCACCCCTAGAGAAAATCCCTTAGGGGCAGGTGTGGTTTTTTCACTGATTTCTATGAAAATCCAGTGATGTGGTGTTGAAAATACCTGGGGGAACTGCAGCTTTTTCAATCCCTTAGGTGCCTCTTTCTGTTGGGAGTCACTTTTACCACATGCCGGGAGCCAAACTGATAGAACATTAGCCAAGCTCTCTGGGCTGGTGGGAGCCAAATGAAAGGTCTGAGAAACTGGGTGTTGCCACCCAGTTCCCTGCACAAATGGAATATAGAGGAAGCTCCAGGAGAAATCGATTGACAATAAAACCTAGATCTGAGTTTTGCATTGTGAAAGACTGGGACAAGCAGGTAGAAATTTAGGACAGAGAATTCATAACTAATCTGTTGTCCATGAGTATAGAAAGGAGAACTTGACAATGCAAAATTTAGGTACTGGGTGAGTGAAAAATAGCATAGAAATCGTAGTGGGCTTTAGAGATAGAAAAGCAGAAGCTCTATATAACGAGCTGTGCAATGCCATACATTGTCTTGCTGTAACAGCAAGGTGCAGATGTCAGGTTACATTATCTGTATGTAAGTAATATAACCTGAACTAATGTTAAAATCAGTGACTAGTGACTTCATGTACCTTGATCAATATTTCCACATTTGTATATTAATTTACATTTTATTAATTATATTATTTATAATTATATTAATTAATGTATTAATTTAAGTTTTTGAGGAAGGGGTAAAAATTACCTGTAAGGAGAAACAAATGTTTCCTTTGAAAGAATTTAATCTTATTAGTGACGTTTAGTGAATTTAACATTGTTAGTGATATTATTATTATGCACACAGATATATACACATACAAGTTATAAATATAATGAAGAATAGCTGCTCATTTAGTCACAGCTACCTCTGGCACATGTTGTTTCCACTCTCCTGTTTGTTTTCTTCACTACTCAGTGCTGCATAGAGAAGAGACCTTGGTTATATTGTACTAAATTTAGAGTTTTTAGCACGTTCACGGTTTAGTATCATAAAGTGTCCTGGGAAGAGGCCTGAAGCCATCTGTCATGTGACACTTACCTGCTAAGTAGTAATAAGTATGTCTGCAGTTTCTTTCAGATGAGTCTGATCTGCCAGTGCTCAGTTGCGTGCAAAAACTGTGTAGATACATCCAAGGTTATTTTGTTTTGTGGTGAGATAGTTTTTGATAATTTTCTTGAACTTCCTGATGTATTGTACATTATTAGTGATGTTATTATTTACATTACTTCTACAATCTTTCAATGTAAATGTTTCTAAATTATTTCTTTTCATAATGTATTTTTCATTCAGTGCTATGCACCTATGAGATAATGCAAAAGGCATACCCTTCCTCAAAATGCTATGGTATACTTATCTGAGGTTTCTATTTTAATAGCTCTTGCAGTGAGGTAGAATCAGTCTTCTGATAGTGATAGAAATGAGAGGTGGAGTAAGCTTAAAAAATATACTGATTTGCATTCTTCTTTCAGCATTCCTGCTACATTTGATGCAAATAGGCTTTGACATTCACTTTATAACTGTTGAATGGCAGTATTTAAGCAGAGTAGGAAAAATCTACAGAGTTATATTAAGATACTATTCATCAGAAGAGACTAATTATCTAATTTATTAACTTGTCTGTTTAGTTAATGTCAGATGCTTCAGTAAGTATTACTAGACAGTGTGAAATGAGTGCTATGAGGTATTTGACTAAGCCACAGGAATGAATACCTTATGAACTTCTGCTTCCTTGGCAGTGTTTCATAGTTTTACTCACTTCATCCTGGCTAATGTAACTGCAAATGTTGGTTTTAGTCATGATGTTTTTCTACTTTTTTATTACTTGCTGAACTCCTGGGCTATGGAACTCATTAACTATGTCTTTACACAACCTACAATTTGATTTACTAGCAGGGTTTCCTTGAGCTTTCTAGAGGACAGTTTAGGTCTTGATTACGAGCAGCAGACGAAAGAAATGGTATCTATGCTGTGTGGGCATTTTCCCCCAGTGCCATTATGTTCTTCCTAAAGTCTTTGTCTTTTCTTAGCTCTTGCACATTTTTCTGCTTCTGCAGTTTGAGGATAAAAGCAGTTTATTGGAAAGTACTTGTCTCTTCCAGTTTGAATACTACTTTTTTGTCTGGCTTTGGGGAGCAGTGAACCCTTTAGCTCAGTGCCCCAGCTCCAGCCAGTAGCAAGACTGAGCATGTAGTCCCAGTAGGTCTGGGGTCAGCAAGCACAGGGCTTGGCCAAACAAGTACCAATCAGCCCTTTGTGCAGATGGAACTGGTCCCCTTGCTGCCTTCATCGTCCTATTTTCTTATGCATGTTCTTCCCCAAACCACTTTTCAATGCTTTTGGTTCCTCTCCTATATCCTATTAGATTTTCTACAATCCCCAGGTACTCATCGCTGTATCCCCCATCTCATTACCCCCTAAGTGGTGACTCTCCAGTCTGAACCATGCAGACCATGTTATGAAATAAGTACAAGTTATCAAAATGTGTTGCTGATCTCGGAGGATGCAAGCAGGATGAAACTTGTGTACTTGTTGTTTAGTTTCTGAGTCTGTGCTGGAATTACACAAGAGGCAAACACAGAGTTTCTACATACTTTTTGTTTCCTTTTGTTCCGGTGCAGTGCAATATTATATTGAAGGCTTGCTTGTGCAGCGATACTCTTCAGTACAGTGCTCTCCCTGGTGAATACACTTGCCTGCTCAGAACTGGCTAGCTCAAGGTCTTCTACCTTATCCTTCATTCCAAAGTGTAGGCATAACCCTGGCCATTAGTCTTCAGCATGTTTCTTGATGCTGCGAAATGGGAACATTGCCTCCTTTGGAGACAGGTTATTTAAACCGTGTGGAGTACTTCTATACGATCTATTTAATTTTTGGACATTTGTAAACGAAAGCTGACATCAGAAAATATAGTGAAGTTTAGAACTATTGATTGCATTTGTCTAAATGCTAGGCTACTGCCTCCATTTCCCTAAAAGGTGTCTATGCATAATACTGAGGCTTAGATATTTCACCTTTGCAGCGTCTGTACGGAGTATGTGGATGCATTACCTTGTCATGGATGAAACGGGATGCACATCTACTGTCACTAACTGCCTCACACCTGAGGACATGTGCTCTGTGTAGGCTGCTACTTCAGGATTTTCTTTCAGTTTACTTTTCAGTGCTGTGCTTTCCATCGTGACAAATATATTTGTAGTCTTTAGCAAAAGCTGCCTTTCGGCACTGACTGGCATGCAGTGACATTTGCAGTGGCATGCAGTCCTTTGGCCTGATTGTCAATAGCTCTTGTGTGTGTGGTGTACACCTGCTTGTTCTAGCATTTACTAATCAATTAAAAGTAGTATGAACACAGAAATTAATTTATTCTCCATGCTTCTTTAAGGGGTGTGGCTCCAGATCCCCACACCTCCCTTGAGAAGACTGGGTAATGCTTGGATCGTGCTACAGCATTATTAGAACATTTTGGACCACCACAAAGCTTTGGCAAGCATTTATAATTATGTTCACCTCACCATGCTCTTCTGACCACTCTGAAGTTGCTTAGCCCAGAAATTATTTTATAGGGCAAATTTTGGTTTCAGACTCTGTTGCTTTGGCTTTGGCCTCAGTTGGCTTTGTTCTGCCCAACCTTAGAACAAAGAGAGAATCCATGACGTCTCCTACCTCACCTTTCTCTAGCGAAAGCAGCACTTGACCATCTGATCTTTGCCAATAGGACTCTCATTTAAATGCCTGCAGCCAGTGGTTTCAGTGGTGGTCAGGTCACCATCCTGAAGTGTGCTGAAAGATGTCTGCAGGGGACCCCATGTAAAACCTGCCCAGCAATCCTGTCAGCAGACCCCCATCCATGTTAAGTTGTCAGAGTGTAGGGGTTTTTAGACAGAGACTGTTTTTAATTTGTGTCAAATGTGATGGCTTTCCATTCTTCTGTGGGACTCCTCATTTTCTCTTGCAACTTCAGGTGATGAAAATATCTGTTATAAAAAGAAGATGAAATAGGCTTGTCAGAATATACCATTGCTCTCTGATATATGAGCTTTAGATGCTACATCCAGCCCATGTTGGTGTCTCTACCTTTCAGAATGTAGAATTTGATGAGAGGCATCCATTAGGTTTCCAAGCTAGAGTACAAACCTGTGAGCTGCCCTGCAGACCTTTGTATATTAGAAATTCCTTGCTAAACACTGGAGAACTTAGAGGAGGACTCTGATGCAAGGAAACTCTTGGGTAAACTCCTCCTTACTGTCCAGAAAGTTTAGCTCATTGTGCTTTGTATGATCAGTGCTTATTCCAGGAATTCATCATAAGACTTTCTCTGGAGTAAATAGCTTTTGTGTCCTTTGACTACTACTTGCAACTTGGATTTCATTCTACAATAGCAGTACTTCTGTGGACCTGGCTAGGATAATTTGGAAGACTCCTTCCTGGCCCTCATGGCTGAAAATGTGATGGGAAATATCAGCATTGACATGGACAGAATTCTTAAGTGCTTTTCCTTTGCCATCATTTGGTAGTTGCTTTGTAGAAAACCAAGCAAGCTACATAGAGATTGCAGCATTTACATCTGCTATCTGGCCAAATGAAACAACACACAAGTGTGTCCAAATAATCTGAATAAAAGAGAAATAAACTTTTGAGAGACAGCAAGCTTGAAACTGAAGACTTGGAAGTTACTATGAAACTTGGAATTGGGAAAGGGTTCATGTTGAGTTGTACACTTTGATCCTGACAGAAGAAATCCCAGGGAAGAGAGAGGAACAGAGACAAAGAGAGAGTGGAAGAAAGAGGTTGATTTTAACATAAAGAAGGCTCTCTTATGCATTTTGCAATTGCCTTGTCTGTTCTGGATAGGTGTAAAATTTGATTTAATTACATTAGCCTTGGTTGAGAGTGAGTATTAATTTGGAGGTTGCTGGATGTCTTCTTCAATTTGTATATTCCAGATGACAAACCCTTGCTTTGTTCTGAAAATAGAAAACTTGGCATTAGAAATGATGACCAGTCTCTGTTCTTACCCAGGGATTCCACTTACTTATCTCCTGGCTCCACTTTTGAGTAGGAGGAAATGCATTTCTTCCTGTCGGTGTATTAATATCTGATTATGGTTGTGTATTACCTCTCATAATTGCTCCTGGCCAGGTAGAAGCTGGAGGTTGGACAGATTGCCTTTCTGTCATCCAAACTGTCCCTCCCTAGGCACTCCCCTTGAATGCATCTGCTTCATTGAAGTGTAGACATAGTGATGACATCAATATCTAGAGAATCTGTAGTTTGGGAAAAGAACAACTTCCTAACTCTCTTTCTACTCTCTGAGTAGAAAAAGAGACTTAGCCTATCTTGGACCTAAATGGAAGTTTCATTTTTTTCATAAAATGATCCAGCTCCTGATATCAGAACCACTCAAACTGACAACCCGAGTTAAAAGATGCTGATCCTCATGTTCATAACCCCTGAGTTATGTTCCTCCTCATATCTCTGCACAGTAAATATGTATAATGCATCATAGATCTGAACTCTTACCAACTGAAAACTTGTCTGGCCTCTTTTTTTTTTTCCTTTGATAGCTTTCCCTAAGGCACTGACCTTTTTTTGTGCAATTTATTCATAGTTGAAGTGGGAGACTGCTATTCATATTCTTGAATGATGGATTAATACAAGCTCAGCTGAATGAATGGTCTTTCTTTATCTTCAGACTTATTTTCATCTCTTCAAGTCATTAGCTCTTGAGTATCCATCCAAATCCGCAGGGCACTGGGATGGCTGGATTCTGCTGGCAGCAAGACATGTTCCCATACATCAGATTCAGGGTCCGTGTTGACATGTTTCATTATTGAAACACTTTCATTACTACCCTGCTGAGACATTCCTTAACAGTTCTTCATCATCTGGCAGAATGAATTCTCACAATCTGAAGTCTGTAGGCTTACGCAAGACTATGTATATTCTAGGTAAACCTCTTGGTATATCCTGAGTGATGCTTGTCTTTGATATAACACAATACCTTGTCTGTGAAGCCACAAAGTAACAAGTTGAAATTCTGGCCACTTTCAAGGTGTTTTTAAAAGAAGAACCAAAAAAAGCTTTGGGGAGGTGGTAGCAGACAGTTACATTAATAAAGACTGAAGTACAAGACCAAGAACCTCTTGTAGGAGTGCTGTATTCATAAAGGATTAATGCATTCATCAGCAAACTCATCATGGATTTGCACACCCTGATGAAGAATCTTCTTTGATTTATGCTATGGTCAGCAAAATGGGAGAGAAAGGCTGAAGTTTTGGTATCTGTTTGCAGGGACAGTGAGATGGCCTTGTCTTGAATACAAGATACCAAATTTTTGGGTTTTGGTTGTCTGCTGTACAAGTTCCCTTTCAAGGCTGTTCTTTACTGCTCCCTCTTTGAGAGGAGGAGAGTCTTGTTTCATAATCTGTCTCATTTGTCTGTTGTTAAACAGCAAGCATGAGCTTGTATTGAGGAGAGATGTTTTCAGGGTAATTTCCACCCTCATTGCAGAATCTGAGGTCTTCATGTCCATTCTGGGTCTGTTGATGCAGGACTCTGGCTCTGGGCTGTCTGATGGCCAGCACCCTTTGCCTGGTGCCCTGTGTGCTGAGCAAGCCTTGCGGTTACAGCTGAGATATGTCCCTTGGTTGAAAGGTGCCAGGTGGTAGCTAAAATGAAATGGACCTGGCTATGGGGACCACGTTTTCTACCTCAGAGGTGTTCTCACCTGTCTGTGCTGATCATACTACTCTGCATGTAACGAGGGAGTCCTGTTTCCTTATCTGACTGCTGAGTTTGGCATGGGTGTGTTGAGCTCATTATTCCCCAGTAAACAGAGCTGAGGTGTTCTTGTACTCTGCCCTTCTGGAATACTCAAAGCTTCTGTGGAACACCAGCACCAGCTTGGTGCCCGAGTATATTTAGTTTCCATTTATGCAAGAAAGTTAGCAGAATTAAGGCTGCCTAGTGGTGCGGACACCTATTTCAGAAATAAGACTGGTGTCAGCAGGGTCTTTGCTTGGGTTTAATTTGTTTATGTGGTTAAAAATGTGGGGTAAAATTTCCAGTCTTTTGCATTGATCTTTCTAGTATGATAAAGGAAGGGAAAATGTAAATTGTGAGCACAAGGATGGTGGCTCCTGTGGCCTGTGAAATACCACTCAATTTCATCTCTTCTCTCCATACCCTCAAGACCTTTCAAAGTCAACATCCAAATTTAGCTCAGGACATAGGCAGGACGGTGGTGTCACACTGTGGCAGATCAGCAAGGGGAAGCACAGAGTCCTGCCCTGGGAGGAATAACCCCAGGCACCAGCACATGCTGCTGGCCGACTGGCTGGTGTGGAGAAAAGGCTCTGGGAGGCAGGTGACCATGAGTCAGCAATAGACATGTGTCACAAAGAAGGCAAACAGCCCCCTGGGCTACCCTGGGAAGGAAGTTGTTAGAAGATTGATGGAGGTGATTTTTGCCCTCAGCCCAGCCTTGGTAAAGCCACTTGTGGAATTCTGTGCCTGGTGCTGGGCTGGCTCCCCAGTAGGAGAAAGACATGCACTTACTGAAATGAGTCCATTGAAGGGCCGTGAAGATAACTGAAGACTTGGAGCATCTTTCATAAGAGGAGAGACTGAGATAGTTGGAGTGTTCACTTGGAGGACAGCAGGTTTGAGAGATGTCTTTCCAAGGTGTAAAAATACACCCTGGAATGAGTATAGAAGGCAGAGATTCTTCTCAGAGGTGTCCAGTCAAAGGACAAGAGGCAGTGGGCGCAAACTAAAATAACCATAAATTACATTTAATCAAAGAGAACAGTTTTTTTGCAAAGAGGATGGTAAAACACTGGAGTGGGTTACTCAGGTTGTGGAGTCTTTATCTTGGAGTCTGTTTAACCTGACTGGACGTGGTCCAGAGCAATCTGTTGTTGTTGCCCCTGCTTTGAGTAGGGCTGTTTGATTAAACTCAAGACGTCCCTTCCCAGCTCCAGTACCCTGTGAACCTGGGAGTCGAGATTTCTCAGAGTAAGGTGTTCACTCAGACATCTCTGCTAATTAGAGAATGGAAGAATTGCTGCATTCAAGAGGGCACAAATTTCATCCAGAGTTTTTGTGGCTTGACATGTGACATACTAAATTAGTGATGCTTCTAAAGATCACCACGTATTTGTATTTATGCAAGCATATACAATGGTTACATTACAAAAATATTATTTCAAGAACTGCTTGAAGGTAATATAGGGCCTTGAATTTGGCAGTCTTCTGCACTGTAATTGTATTGCACCATCCTTTTTGTTTCTAGACACACTGTCCAGAACATCATATGTACCTAGATCTGTAATGCTGAGCTGTAATTTAACAGTGCTGTTGCAGTTTGTTTCAACTAGTTTATAATTAGTTCTGTGTTAAGTATTTGCATAGGTATGCTGCCTGTTCTCTCAGCAGGCTCTTTTCCATTACTTTACCTGTTGTGTTACAAGCTCAGGCACAGACCAGTTCTTTATCGTAGTTTAGAGGGATTTAGACATTGGCCTTAATTAATGTTGAGGACTTCTGAGTACCACTTTTGTCTGAAGTGCCCTGATTAACTGTCTTCTAGATATCCAAAGAAAACTGTGTCACGGATTTCATACCCTACTAAAGAAATGGGAGAAATAAGCCTTTTAAATCCTGGCATATTTGTTACATAGGAATGGTGGATAAGTATCACCATATTAAAAAGAAAATATAGTTTTTTGTCTTGAAAAGTAATTTAGACTTTGAGACAGCTGTTTCATTTAAAAGGTCCATGCACTCAGATGCAGAACTGAGAGGAAAAAGAAGTAGAGAGTTATCACTGTAATCTGCAGTAGAGTTTCATAGGTTTCATGTACTTTACAGGAGGATTGCAGATCATCTTCAGTGTAAATCATGGCTAAATGGACACAGTATATTGCCATGTTGAGCTTCAGGGTCAAGAAAGGCTTCAGTAGTGTGCTTTGTTCTGTGTAGACATGTTGCCTGTTGGAAGAGAAATTAAAACAAATGTTTTAAACTCTCAGTTTAAGTTCAGGAGGATTTTAAAATAGATTTTTTTGTCTAGGTACACAGACCAGGAGTGTTTAGTGTTGCTGTTTGGTAAGCTGCTGCAGACATTGGGTTCTTCAGTGCTATCAGTCAACAGTGGTCTGTGAGGAGACATTGGCACTTTCTTTCATAGTTTTCTTTGGTCTTTCAAATTAAAAAGTTCAGATTTAGAAAGAAAGTTCTAGAAGATTTTCTAAACTAGTGACTACTTACTGCAGAGGTACAACTGTCATTGAATGTGTATGGAAAAGTGCATAGAAAATGGCTCTATGCTTCCTTCTCTCACACTTGCGTATTGTCACCAGTATATATAGGCAATTCATGTGTTATCAGCTAGGGCTTTGATTGGTTTTGTGACCTGAAATTCAGGAGGTATGCTATAAAGAGTATTTAGTAACTGCTGTGTACCTTTTAGAAGCAGCAAAATTTTTGAACTACAGCTTTCACAGTCAAATGTGATGTGATTAGACACAACACATTCAGTAAATCTTAGTATTCCAACTCTACCAAATAACAAATTTGTAGGCTTGCCAGTTGGGCTATATTAGTTTCCTGGAGAGGAATAAGGCACATGGAAAAAGGCTGGCTGATTTTTTTTTTTTTCCTAGGGACCAGGAACAAACTTCTAACCTTGTTGGTCTGCCCTTTAAACCTAATGATGTTCCAACTTTTCAGTCCTTCGAATTCAAGCTGTGGTTGGATCTAGTTTAAAGAGCAGCAGTTATGTTGTACACATTTGTCTGGTCCATAGCCTTGACATATGGGATGTGTTAAACTGAGGTCCAAGTGCAAGGATGATATCACCAGCACAGAGCAATATTATCAATGTCAGAAGTGTGGACTAGTGAGCTGCTGAATTTTGGAGCTGGACACTGCCTCACATCCCTTTATTTTTTTAACCCTTTCTTAAAAAAAGATGTAACATTTTGTTGATATAGATTTACATTGCCCTTGTCCTCCGTGGTCTTCTGCTCAGTGTGGTGCTGTCAATCGCTGTTCTCTGTCATTCATGCTTTATTCACAAGGTATTTTTCACTCACTGCTGTCATCAAGCTTCTTGCCTTTAGTGCTTTGTTATCCCATGAACGAGTCTTCTATTCATACTGTATTATTACTGACCTCTACTTGAACTTTCTCCTTCTCCTTCCACATATATTATTTGACTTTCCATTGTGACAGGGAGTAAGAAAGGAAACGACATATTGCAGACTCAGAAAGAATTATAGTCTTAACTTGTAGCAGAAGGAGTGTATGTTTTGGCTCTTGAAAATGAGAACAGAGTTTCATACCAAGGGGAGGCAAAATATCAAATGTGTTTCTGCAAAACATATCAGAACTGCATGCAAATTGAATGGGTTTGTCTAAAGCATTGAGTCCTCCTGTGTGGCAGTGCTTTTCTGCTTCTCCCTTTGCCTTCAAGGAACTTTCAAAGAGCAGTGTATTAACTTCCAGAGTCAAGAAACCCTACTCTAGATTAAAAATCATTGTTTTGTATTTCTGTGTGAGTAAGGCTTGTGGGTTTTTTGGTTTTTAACATTGCTGACTTGCTCACAACACGTGTGTGGAAGGATAGCCACAGGTAGGAAATGCAGCCATGGAGATATGGTCAGTGTTTCCAGGAGCTTGTCAAGCCTGCTGTGTTGTGTGCAGCCCCCTGTCAGAGCTTCTCTCAGGTCTCTCCATTCCCTTCAGTGGGATGACTCAAGGGTCATGTTTTGCAGGCTCCAATAACACTCCCTCTATCCCAGAAAATTCTATCTGGATCTTTCTTTCAGCATTGCCATTGTTGGCTTTACTCTCAGCCAGTTTTTATGTGGTCTTGAAAGTGCTGTAGCACTTGCATATTGAAAGTGCCAGCAAATCACTTTTGGTGCCAGGGGGCTTAAGGAATCAAACCCAGGAAACTTCATTTGGGAGATGCAAAGCTCTTTCAATGCTGGCTCTTTGAAAAATTTCCCTGAAACAAAGGAACCAAAATTCTTGATGGTGATTTGATTTTTGACGGTACTGAAGCAGGTTTTATGCAAATACCTCTCTCTAAAACATTGCTGGTGGACTTTCACTGTATGCTGATGCCTTTGAAGGTGACATTTTGAGCCCATGCTGCCTTCTGTGAAAAGCAGAAATGAGCAGACCAAGTCCCTTCCTTCTCAGTTAGCTTTCTGGCAGACTGGCAAGTTCCTTCTGCCAAGTGTGCTAGCAAGATTGTAAATTTGTTACAGAAAGTGCATTAATATTTTACTTTTTCCCCGTAAAAATTCTCCACCAATTGTAAGTGGATGAACTGAAGACAGTTGCTGTAAAATACATAGGTGTAAAATATATAGGCTGTTATTGTGATTTTACAATATGTGCAATTCTGATATTTTTGCTTACCTAAAAATCACAGACTCTGTTATTGTTTGTATCGGAATGCAGCACTTGAAGCAGAATAAAGCTTTCTATATAACATTAAAACATGATACAAAATTTGCTAACTAGTCTCTTCCCTGCTGTCCTACTTTTGAAACTGGTGAGTATTATATAATTCAGAGGGAAGTGGGACCTCCTCTCTCACTACTCTTTTCTTGATGGCTGAGTAAAAGGGAAATAAGCATACTATTGAACCTGATCACACTACTGAACCTTCTAGTAGACGAAAACACTGAGTGTTGAAATCTTTATTATATGGAATGATAGGCTCTCATCCTCCTTTAAGAAATGTTGTTGGGAAAATTGCCTACTAAAGTTGTGTAGATAGTTGAAATGTTCAGAATTACCCTCAAACCCTACAGGAATTCATGACCATGTATGGTTATATGGAAAGATTATTGAAAAAGACATTTGCAATAACTGGTAATGGAAACTGGCTAAGCAGAGTGGGGTGCAGAAGTTATTTGCTACACCCTGTGTCTTCTAGACTAACTTTATTAACTAGGATGTCACGGTATTTGTGTTCCTTTCAGGTTTTAAAGATTTCTATCACCGCGTTATTCTGTTTAATATCTCACTGTTGTTTATTCCCTTTTAGGGAACTTTCTACAATTCTATTAAATACAACAAGGAGAAATCATAAGCAAAATAGTGAGTGTACAGAAGTAACAAAACCTAAATGTTTTATGCAGAAAAGATTCAACAAGAATCTCCTACCAACGAAGAATGAAAACAAATTTTCACACTCTGACCTTGCAGTAAAATCTTGGATCAAACCACACATGTTTCTTTAACAAAAAATAATTGAATTATACTATTTGCATTGATCTGATGATGTGGAAATAAAACATTGAAAGGACTGTTGTTATTGTTTTCTTTACTCTTTGGATTTTGCTTCACTGAATGGATTTATTAAAACTGATAAAAGCTTGCACTACAATGCCATCACTACAGGATTAAAGAAGTCTTATAGGCAAAACTTGTTGATAGGAAATGATATGAAATATTATCCAGGGTAAGAACTGGGTTTCATACTCAGCACAAGATTTTAGAAGTAGAGAAGGAAAATACAGCCACACAAATCCTGTTATCCTCATTGGGCTATATGATTAAACTGCTGGGATAACACTGAAAAGGTACATCTGTGCTATTGTACAGCTGCTTGGATGTGAAGAAGGGGTCCTGTGCTTTCATTCTTACTGGTGTTGAGTAACATTTTACTTGCCAGGAGTTCTTTTGAAGCTTGCAGCTCTAATCATGGCCAGTGTGAGAAAAGTACAATTGAACTACGTGTTTGTGGAAGATAGATACTGCAAGTAATGCAGACTGATGAACAGGAAGTTTATTTGGCAAAGATATTTAAAACATTAATTTTGCCATAACTAGTAGATTCCTATTGAATCACAAAACAGATTCCAGTCCCACTGAAATCAAGGAAAGTTTTTTTGTTGACTTCAGTGACATAAAGACTTGGACCTCCTTTGGATTGATCTTCTAATTTAAAATCATTTTTCTGATGCTTACTAAATGTTCCCCAGTGTCAATACATTAAAATGTGTTGCCAATTCAAATAGTGTTGTCTTGTACTGTAAAAGCTAAAATAAAATATTTGCTTTGGCATATTTGTAAGTGGAATTTTTGTCATGTGTTTAGAACTTATTCTGCACTGCTAGCTGCACGTAGGAAGTGTTCCCTGTTCTTCTAAAAACATTTGTAGTACACGTTTAAGACATTAACTGTAACTTTATGGATTGGGTTTAATACTCAGTGGATTTACACTACAGTATGAATCTAACCCTTAATTATTACCAGTTGAACTCCTTCTGCACATCAGATTGTTTTTGCCTGTGAGATTATAATTTTTTATTTAATGAAAAGTTTGTCTTTAATAATCAGCTGTGAAAGTTTTAAGTTGCTAACCATGTGTTTTATTTCCTCTGGGTATCAGGAGAGTTTCTTGGGGGCTAATGCAAGCACCTTTTAGATAATTTCTCACTGAATTACTTCTTTTATTTGCTGAACATCTCTGCTCAAATCAGTTTATTTCTGGCAGTGTACTTGGTGATTCCTGTTAGTATCGTGTTAGGTGTTAGTTGATTTTGTGAAGTAACTTATATAATGGATCCTGACAAAAATGATGATAAAAGCTGGGCTGGAGCTTAATTCATTAATCTATGTTTGGTTTTTACTGTATTCAGGGACAAGATTTTCATCTCTAAATGGTTTGTGATGCATCATACTTATTTTACTAAACCTGCTCTGCTTTGTCCTTCCTACTTTACTCCTTATTCTACAGCCAATCTGGTGTGGAGTTTGCTATTTTTGTACTTCAAACATAAGCTCTCATTTCTTATACCTGTATAACATCATTCCTTTGTGTACCACCCTACAATATGAGTCCACTGTTTCAGCAACCTTACTTTTGCAGTCACACATCCACTTCTGTGGAATATGGCAATTCTGTCTGAGGTTCTGAAAACCTTTTCTGTTCCCTTACTTCCCCTTCCTGGTGTTTTCTCAAACTGAATGTGGCACTTCTGTTTCGGCTTCTTAGTTGGTTTATTGTGGAATTTGTGTCTAATCTCTACTTCCCTTTCCTCTGATTTTCCCATTGGTTAGTTAAACCTTAGAGACTATTAATATGCACTTCTGCTAAATCTCATCCAATCTTTTCTGTTGTTTGGTTTTAGTTTTTTTTAATGCTCTTGTATTTTTGGTTTTTTCCATATATCTGTAAGACTAAAGCTTCATTCTCATGTTCATTCTCATAGAGACGGTGAATTTGAATCTGAGGTCTTTGCATTTTACCTCTGCTGTATTGAGTGCCTCCTACTTAGGTTTAATCAGCATATTCAATTGACCTTCAGTTTTGCTTGACTCCCCGGGGTGAGACCCACTTCTAGCTTTACAAGTCTACAGTGGTGCCTAGTATGGTTTTCTATAGGGCTTTTGAGATGTAGAGAAACACCTGGTTTTCTCTGTTGACTGTAAAAGGGGCTTTGATAACTGTTTTATATGTCTGCATCTCTACGTAGCTCTCTCTGCATTGTCTGTGCCCAAGGTTAAGTGTCATGAACTGTGGACTGAAATTGTATATGTACATTAGGAATGAAAATGAACTATTGGTTTGGTTGTGCTATATGGCAGTTAATTTTTTCTTTCTCAAGTATTTTTAGAAGGAGGATTTCTTTCACTGGTTTTCCAAAAGTAATTTTGAATGAAATTCAAATTTACTTTTGAATTTCTACTTCAGTTCTTTCTTAATGAAAGAACTGAAGTAGATAATAGCCAGACTATTCTATAACTGAAGTTAGAACAAACATTTTTAGTCATTTTGCTTATTTCTCACTTTTTGGAAGAAAGTTTTAATTGCCAAGCTTGGTGGGAGAAGGAAGATATGTATTTATTGGGTTACAATTTTATTGTTGAATTAATAATATTGGTTTGATTTTAATGATTTACAGGAAACCTGTTTACCTGTAAAACTCCAGCAATTGCAGATATTGTGATACTAGTAGATGGTTCTTGGAGTATTGGCAGATTCAATTTCAGGCTTGTTCGACTGTTCCTGGAAAACCTGGTTTCTGCTTTCAATGTGGGATCTGAGAAAACAAGAGTAGGTAAGGGACCATGCTTTTTTCCTAATATTTCTGTAGCAGTGTAAAAATGTTATCATTTCAGGATACTTAACATCTTAATACTACTATTTTTGTGCAAGATTCATCCTCATCTGGAACTAGCACTTCTATCATCAGAGTAATGCTGCTGGAATGTTTCCAGTATTAATTCCTCACAGTTTACTGTGATCCTCAACTTAGGTAAACTGTAATGCAATGTCAGTGGAAAAATAAAAACAGTGTAAACAGTCCTACTGACTTCACTCAGCATTAGCCTCAAACAATTGCATTTTAATTTTTGGAGGCAGAATGTGCCAACAGGTGGTTTTTCTTATGCTTTACACTGATTGAAATGTTATATTTCTGATCTGCTATTGTTCATAGGCATATTAAGTAAAATTGTTCTTTAAAAAAATTATTGAAATGTTAACAACTCTGAAAAAGTCGTGTATTTCTTTGCTTTTCATTTAATTAGCACTTGAGAAAAAGGCTTTGAAAGTTAACTGAGGAGTTGTCACCTAGAACAACTTCATACTATTTTTTTGTTGTTAACCAATGCAGTTTTTCTAGTATGGTAGCAAAGCTACTTGCAGTAAGCTAATTGTGGTAAGGTATTGGTAACCAAGTACATAAAGTGCATATACTTGAAAAAACCTGCATTTTTGTCTGATGGATTACCTTAATTTCTGCTTCTTTAGGTCTTGCACAATACAGTGGTGATCCCCGAATTGAATGGCACTTGAACGCCTACGGCACAAAGGATGCTGTTCTGGATGCAGTCCGTAACCTGCCATACAAGGGAGGGAATACGCTAACAGGTACTGTGTGTATTTTGCCTTTTACCTTTTGTTAAAAAACATATTCTGCTGCACAGACTAAGAAGTGTTAGTGCTTATTATGAAGGTAAAAAGGGTAGGAGTTTTGCAGCTTGCCAAGGGCTTTCTCCAGTGTCAGTTAAGTCTTTTCTGAATCACTTGTCCATTGACTTCACTGGGAATCAGGACAGGGTCTCATAAAACAAAGTGTGCATAACTCTCTGTGCTGGAAGTAAAATCTTTTACCGGCTAGGAAGAAAATGCAAAATCCATTTATAATGGTCATGCACAGAGTTTTATTGTGGAGAAGGAAAGAATGTTTCAATATTTGACAAGTGGTAATACTAACTTTACAAATGACCACCCGGGACTTTTAGATTTCCGTTGACCATTTAGTAGTTAAAGCACTGAAGCCCCAGAGACACTTAGTGATGGATAAAGGCAGGGATGCCTGACAACCTGAAAAAAATACAGTCTCTGAATACTATTCCAGTGTCATCAAAGCAGCAGGTAGTAATGTTGGAATGATATATCCAAAGACCCAGACATGGCTTTAAGTAAATCGCTGCTTTTTTTTTTTTCTCTGGCGGGTGAGGAACAGGAGAAACAATGAGCAACAGCCTTTATATTGGTAGGAGGAGTGATTGCAGTGGGACAAGAGACAGAAGACTCCTAGTATGATTCTAGGAATGAGATTACTGGGTGGTAGAAGGTAGTAAATTATCATGATTATTTTATATGGATGTTAGAAGAAAGTGAGTTAGAAATATTTGCTGTGGGAGACTTAAAAGAGTTTTCAGATAGGATCGCATTGTGATGTGTAAGTTTGTCCTGTATCTGTTGTTCTTCTTTCCCTTTAAATAATTAACATTTATTAAAATCAGATTCTCCCCAAGCTTAAATAAAGCTTTTTTTCAGCTTGTAAATCAGAAACAATAAATGAACAAACAAAAGTAAGATTTTCTGTAGCATGGTGATTTACTAAGCTATCCAGAGCATATGCTTTCATATAAGCAATGTAGGTAGGAGAGGGAACTTCCTGTTCTAACTTGGTAGAGTAAGAAAAAAAAGATGATGCATTTGCATGAAGATCAGTTTAGGTTTTCATAGGCAGTTTACATTGATTGATCAAAAGGCTGCTAAAAATAAATTTCAGCTTCTCTGTAGTTTAGGCTGCTTGTTGCAATTTAATTTTTCAGTAAATAAATGCTTCTTTTATACTTCATCAGAATTTTTAAACTGAGAAGAAAAACAAACACTGTGATATTGGCAAAATTAATGGACATTTTCATCTCTAAAAGTCTTTTAAAATGTCTTCTTTTTTAGGTCTTGCCTTAACATACATTTTGGAAAACAGCTTTAAGCCTGAAGCAGGTGCAAGACCTGGAGTATCTAAAATTGGGATACTGATCACTGATGGGAAGTCCCAAGATGATGTTATCCCTCCTGCAAAAAACCTGCGAGACGCTGGCATTGAGCTGTTTGCTATTGGTGGGTTCTGCCATATCCACGTACATGTCCCCTTGTACTCGGGTGTATTTGTATCAGTTACTGTCTGTGCTAAGGAAGTGTTCTTTTCTGCCTGTATCCAATAAGTATCATCATTAATTTGCATCTTTTATAAACATTGCTTGTAACATTGCTGCTATAACTGGAATTTAGCAGAGACAGCTGAAAAGATGCCACTTACACTGGCAGAAATTAACATCTTGAATTGACATCTTAAAAACAGGGCAATTTGTAGTTGGTCATTAAAACAAATAGAATTGGATATTAGTAATTTTTTATCAATGTCTGTGTACACAAGATTTTTTGTTTTCATTGTAAATATTTTATTTATTTTTCTTTCCAATAAAAGGTGTAAAGAATGCAGATATAAATGAACTCAAAGAGATTGCCTCCGAGCCTGACAGCACACATGTCTACAACGTGGCTGACTTTAACTTCATGCATACCATTGTTGAAGGTCTTACCAGAACAGTGTGCTTACGAGTAGAGGAACAGGAAAAGGAAATCAAAGGTGAACAGGAACAAAATTTAATGTAACCTATGATGAACTTAGAGCTACAAATCAAATACCTGCAGTTCTAGGCTGGTTTCTGGCACTGGACTCATGCTATATATTCATTTGCTTGCAAGAAAGTACATTGTCAGGGAAGTTATCTACCTAGCTATGTTTTATTCTTGCCTAGATATCTCTGATCTTTTGCTTTCTGTTTTTAGTAGAGGTAAATATTATGGTATTTGGTAGTACAAAAAATTTTAAAATGTACATTCATTCAGCTGTAACTATTTCCAAGTGGCAGGTAAGGAAATATTTTTGTAATACAGAGTTTTGGGGATGAATTAGTTTAACAGCTACACATGTAATTGTTACATTCATGCTGTGCTTTCCATCTCCTGACTTCATGTTTTTATCATCTCATAAGTACTCAAGAGTTTCAACTGTTTAGATTGCTTTGTCCCTTCCTCTTGACGGATTAGTTTGTCTTTCTTATTTAATGCACAAAAAATATATTTTGATGCACAAGATGGCAGTGAAGAAAATTGTTCTTATATGAAAAAGCCTTCTCTGACTACAATTTTTTTTGCTTTTCTGAACAAAAGAAATGCCTATGAAAAAATGTTGCAATTTGCCAGATATAGTGCTACCTGAGGCCTTTATTTCTGAAAGGTTTCCGTAGATTTTGTTTCTATTTATTGGTTTGTGATTCCTTAATATCACAGAAATGCTGAGTGATTCTCTCTCTCTCTCTCGTAATATATATAGATATATTGAAGATTTTATATATATAATATATATATATATGTTCAAAATAATATATAGATATATGTAATATATATCAGGAAGAAAGGCCCTTTTGAGTGGAAGAGAATGGAAAAACTATGGATAGATGAGACATCTTTGTGGAAAAGAATGATTGCCAGAGAAGATGACTGCTCACCATGTCTCTTCAGCAGGCTGACAGGCAGTATCAGTTTCCAGCCTGCTGTGGAGCACAGGAGATCACAGCTGGATATGTACTTGTATATATGTTTTTCATGACTGGGAGGAAAGCAACCTTAAAAAAAAAAGTAAAACCAGCAGAAGGGCCTGGAAATAGTGATGGGAGGAAGGTCAGGAAGCATTAGTGTTGTATTTTTGTCTTTTTTTGTATAAAGGTTTATGAAAGACTGGTGAGTTTTAGTCCCAGTGAAACTCCATATGCAGTACTCATCATTACTTCTTTGTTTCCATTGAAAATAACCTAAATAAGTGTGTAGTAGCCAATTATATGATTTTCTGGTGAGGAAAAATATTTAGAGCTTCAGCAAATATAAAAAACCAAGCAACTATTATGCACAAGGGAATAAAAACCTGCGTTTTCTCCAACCTAGGAACAATTGCTTCTCTTGGGACTCCTTTGGATTTGGTCACATCAGAGGTAACAGCTCGAGGCTTCCGAGTTAGCTGGACCCACGCACCAGGCAAAGTGGAAAAATACAGGGTTGTGTACTACCCCACTCGAGGAGGACAGCCAGAAGAGGTATTAGGAGGAAAAACTGCCCAGAAATTTTTAATAAAACAAGGGCAACTAACCACACAGGAAATCCATGGTCTTATTTTAAATCCACCCTGAAATTCCCTATGTGGGCTCCAGAAAGGAGATTGGTCACACTGGATGGTGACAAAGGTTAGGGAGTAGCCAGAATACATGTCTGTCATACAATTTAAAGTAAATGTGCTATAATAATAATCACATTCAGGGGCTGGGGTGAAGCGCCTGCATTTTTCCTTACACACATGGTTACTTGAAACAATTCTACAGACACCCCCTGCACCATTCTATTTACAAGAACAGAAGAGGTAAGAATTGATGGTAAACCAGATTTTCAGTTCTAAGAAAAAATGATTCATAAAAGGAAGATGATATGGGTGTAAATTTTGGGACATCTACAATTAGTCATTGAAAATTTGGAGAGAATTTTTTATTTGGATGGGACTTCAAGATTTTGGAGATGGGAAAAAAAGCAGTGGAACAAGCTTTTGACTTCAGGTGACAACTTATCAAATTGAATGGAAAGGCAGAAAAGCGAAAGGATTTAACTAAGGTTAAATTTTGTTTCCTTTTGTACTAGAAACTTGTTTATGGTGGATATGTATTGATGTAATTTTTAAGTACTGTGTGTGTATGTATGTAGTACTAAAGGAATATTTATGATGCTATTATATCAAAAAGTGCCACATACACACTCTTAAACTATATCCCATACACTTTATTCAGCTAAGCTCTTCCTTTGTTCTAAATGGCTATTTATATCAGATAAACATTTTGACTAGGTATATGGTTGCTGTTTTTTTCAGACACTTTACTGTATATAAATGCAGCAAGAACTGAGTTTTAATACAGCGTAAAAATTGCCTGAAAGAGGGATTGATTGATTTGATGGTAATATAGTTTGTTTACTTTATGCATATTTAGTTAAATTTTCTTTTAAACAGGTTGTGGTAGATGGAAGTATATCAACAGCTGTTCTGAAAAACCTGATGTCTTTAACTGAATACCAGATAGCTGTATTTGCTATCTACTCCAATGCTGCTAGTGAGGGCCTCCGTGGGACGGAAACCACACGTGAGTATCCTCAGCAGGTTTGGCTGTCTGCATTTAATCAGACTGTGTAAGCATTAGTCTTTGTGAAAAATAAATACAGAAAGGAGTCTTTTTCAATTTGCCTTCTTTTAGTGCATTTGCCTTAAATTTAATTTTGTTTAAATTAATTCTGGGCTAGGCTCCTAAGTCCAAATGCTCTGTGGGTATTTAAACACCAAGAAAGGTTTTATCTTTGGGCAGAACTTTGAAGTTGGTTATATTGAATCCTGAATTAGAACATTCCTATGCTTTGGGTGTGGAGCCAAGCTTATAAACTAGGTTTGTAGATGAAGATGATCTCATGAGTGGAGGATTAGGTAGGACCAGAAATACCTGTGTGTGATTCCGAATGTCAAAGATTTCAAGGTAACTTCTGTAAGTTCCTTTCTCAATGATTTAAGTATTTTCTGTCTGTAAAATGGTGGCTTGGGATATTGTAAGATTTAATACATTTACAGTTTTACGTCTTTGTATATAAAGTGTAGTATTATTTTAGTAAATATGACGTATTAGGAATGGAAGTAAAGAGTAACTTTATAGTTCAGAGTAGGAGACATGAAGTCCATATGTGATATATCAGTAGCTGATATCTGCTGAAAGAAGAGGGGAGCAGGGCTCAAGCAATCTGTAAGATTTCTACAGTGCTTTACCAACTTCCTGACCCAAGTGATCAAGGAGCTAGCAAGGGAATGTGCTCTGCTGTAGCTTGTACCTAGAAACAAGGCAGAACTGATGGCGGAGGAGGAGGCGATCACATCCTACAAGCTCAGGAAAGGCCCCTACTGACAAGTTGGTAATCAGCTGACTGGAGGCTTGCATGGATAATCAAGAAACCTGTAACAGACCTCAGACACAAAAAGGAAATGTATAAGACATGTGTAAGAAGAGACAAATGACCCAGGAGGAGTATAAAGCTGCTGTCTGATCTTGCAGGGGTAAGTTTAGGAAGGCTAAGGTCAACCTGGATCTGAATCTGGCAAGCAATGTGAAGAGGAAAACAAGTTTAACCTTATGCAGTTCAACAAAGAGAAGCACAGAGTCCTGCCCCTGGTGAGCAGCAACCCCGTGTGTTGAGGGGTTACGAGCTGGGACGCAGCTCTGCAGAGCAGGACCTGGCGGTCTTGGTAAACAACAAACTGACTGTGAACCAGCAGAGCACCCTTGACACAAGGAAGGCCAAGAGCCTCCTGGATTGCATTAGAAAATGATTGCCAGCAGGTTTATGGAGCTGATTCTTGCCCTCTGCTCAGCACTGATGAGGCCATACCTGGATGCCTCATCTTGTGCTTGGCTCCCCCAGCACAAGAGAGATGTGGACTTACTGTGGTGACTTCAGTGAGGGGCTGTAAAGATGATTAAGGGCTTGGCACACCTTTCATAAGAGAAGAGTCTGAGACAGCTGGACTGTTCATCTTGGAGAAGGGAAGGCTCAGGTGATCTTGTCTATGTGTCAAAATCCTTGGCGTGAGGAAATGGAGAAGAGGGAGCCAGACTTTTCTCAGTGGTGCTTGTTAGCAGGGCAAGAACCCATGGGCACAAATTAAAACCCCATGAAATTTAATTTGGACAGAAGAAGACATGGTTTTATTGTAATGGTGGTCAAACACAGGAACAAGTTGTCCAGAGAGATTGTGAAGTCTGCATCTCTGGAGATACTTCAAGCCCAACTGGACATGGTGCTGAGCAACTTGCTTTAGCTGACCCTGACTGAATAGGGGAGTTAATTAGACCAGATGATCCAAGAGGTGCCTTTCTTCCTCAGGGCTTCTTTGATTCTGTGTCAGTGCTAATCTTCTCAATCTGAAAACAAAATAGAATCATATAAAATTATTTTAGACTTTTAGTCTTAGTCTTCCAAAATGTCATCTCCAGCCATGTTATACCCCATGAGACAGTGTTAGGACCTGTTTAATTTATTGAGGCTGAGAGAACTGTCACATACCGAGCCAAAAGGATTGTTTCGTATTGCACCTGGTATTCCTTTGACGTTAGCCAGTCAAGTTCTGACGGAGCCCAGCCCTCCTGGCTTTCAGAGATCTGATCAGATCACACCCCAAAGTCATGCAGCATCAAGCATTTTATACAGCTGTCTTTGATAGTGTGTTGGAAGTAACAGTCTGACATGTGCAAATATTAAACACTTCACATACTAAAAATACCTGCAATTTTAAAGTATTTTTTTACTATTCTAATGGAGAATTATGGAAAAATTGTACTTTACATTCCTGCCTGTGTGTGAGATATGGACAGATTAAAATAGTCAGCAATTGCATTTATTTATATAGAACATTGAAAATAGTTTACAGGTATGTGAAATCTAAACAGATATATGCCTAATGTACAGATAAGTTGAAAGTTTTGTGATTTAATAGTCACTTCTAACTTGAAAAAATATGAAATTCATTCACAATTTAATTTGCTAGAAATGTATTTTTACCTGGTTTATTCCAGCTGTTTTTAGTTGGTTTAATTTATCCCTATGTTACCTGAATATTAG
This sequence comes from Pomatostomus ruficeps, assembly GCA_013400735.1. NCBI lineage: Eukaryota > Metazoa > Chordata > Aves > Passeriformes > Timaliidae > Pomatostomus > Pomatostomus ruficeps. The sequence continues at coordinate 27,785 of VYZT01044279.1, read as the reverse complement.
GATAGTTTGGTAACTGTCCAAGATGCAAACCAGCATTATCTACTAGATATTTATATTTGAGATTCGGAGCTCTTCAGCTGAAAATTCCAGTATAAAACACCACATTTCATTTCTCTGTTAGAGCTTGTTGAACATAATGTAAGAGATATACTATTCCTTAAAGATAGCAAGACAAGGTGTGGCTTTTTTTGGACAAGGAGATTAGAGAAGCTCTGTGATTGAAATTAGAATTTGTTCCTGAATATTTACAGGTCAGATTCTTCAGAATTTAAAATAGGAAAGGTTTTGTATCAGTTAGCAATTGCCTTCTGTTTTTTTCAGACCATCTCAGTCATTTTAGGGACTATTCTCAGTGTCGAAATTCCAAAGGAGAAGTCAAAGTTCCCTCATATCTCTCCATATTCATGCCTGAATATTTCTCCATATTCATGCCTGAATATTTGAGTGGGATTCATCAGTGATGTACCAGCAGCGGAGAGGCCAAGGGATGTTACTTTGTGAAGGCAATAAAGTGAGGAAAATCAGGAAAGTGTGAAATGCTACTCTTTAGAGTTACAGAAATGCAAAGAAACATTTGGAAACCCAGATTGGTGCCATGTTCTGGTATCAGTGCCTTAAATTCACAAGTAAATTCTCTAATATCGTTTGAATTTCACTCAACTTGCTCTCACTCACCAGGTTAGCATTTGCCATGATTTGCAGTGGATGGCCTTACCCATATTTGCATAATCCCGCTGATGCAGGCCTTGGTTTGGACAGTCCAGGCCTCAGGCAGGCAACAGTTTACAGCCAAAATATTTTGATGTGTGCAGTGTGCTCATCCAGGGTTTTTCCAGAGTGTTGTACCTCGTGGCTGTCACATCCACACTCTGGCTTGGGAATTACTCTCAGAAAGAGCCATCCCTTAAAACTGCTACTGGTTCCTAATAGCAAGTGTGCTGAAATGCTTTGCGAGGCATAAATCCACCCTGGCATTAGAATTGGTTTGGGTCAGCATTCCTCTGTTTCTCTAATTCTGAGTTCTTTTATACACCAATTAGATGTCATTTGTAGGATACAGACAGCACTTCCATGCCTGGAGATAGCTATATTCCTTTTTGTTTCCTGGGGTAAAACTGTTTGAGTACCAGCTGTTGTTCAAGTGAGACAGCTGAAGTGTCTGTCTCTTGTCCCGCTGTAGTTGCCCTGCCCATGGCATCGGATCTGCAGCTGTACGATGTGTCCCAGAGCAGCATGAGAGTGAGGTGGAACGGAGTAGTGGGGGCCACGGGTTACATGATCCTGTATGCTCCCCTCACAGAAGGACTGGCAGCTGATGAGAAGGAGGTGATGTATTGTGCTTTCATTTGAATAGCGGTTACTAAAAAAAATCAATCTTTTAAAGAATTAACTAGTACATGTCCTTTAACCTCCAATATCATCAGCAAATACTTGGGGGTTTTCACATGACTTGGTTAAGTATTGTATGTGTCACAGGCTATGAATAAAGTGCAAGTACCAGTTGGTTATTTTTATGTCATTGTTGTAAAAATGCAACAAATTTAACTGAATTTAAGAGAGTTTTGAAATTTTATATAAAGTGATACTGTATCTTCATATAGAACTAACACTCAAAGAAAAAATAAAGTAAAACTAAGACATCTTCTAAGTGTGCTTCAAGAAGAAGATGAAGTTTAGCCTTTGTTCTCATCAGGGCCTTTACATGTAAATAAAATTTGTAGGCCTAAAAGAAAACCTTCATTGGTTTTCTTTTGGTTCTGTTCAACCTTTATTTCTAAATTTAAAAATAATTTCTATCATAAAGTCTAGTCTTCTGTCACTAACACAGTAAAACAAATGGAACTTGTGGTCTAGGATTTAAAAGTTTTTATGCTCGAGTTTCTATATGTGTAGTTAATGTTATGTACAACATCTGTGTTCAAGCAAGAACACTCTAAAGCATGCAGGGACATGTGAACTTGTGAAGAGGGCATGAAGCTGATGAAAGCCAGCACAGACTTGTGCTCACTGCTAAAGTAGTGACTGTGAGCACGCAATTGTGTTAAAAATGGGGCCTCTCTGAGGACTGACTGCTTCAGGAGGACTGAGCTTTACCTGAAAGAAAGAAATAAAGTCCATGTTAATGTGGCTCCCTATGAATGGGTGGAGGAGGAAAATAATACAAATAGCAACAAATCTGAGCCTCAGTGTGCATAAAAATCAACTCCTCAAATGAGTTCATGTGATTTTCAGATCTATAACTGAAGATGAACCAAGGTGTAGATGGGAATGGAAATAATAAAACGTACATGAGAAAACACTGCTCATTCTGGAGAGGAACATTTTGTTGTTGCTAATGTGATTAGTCACTTTTAAAGTCCTCTTACCTATGTGTTGGCCTTTGGTCTTTTGACAGTTTTAACCTTTTAATTTTTATACAAAATCCCAAAATCTTGGGCAAAATACTGCAGGCACAGTGTCACACAAATGCTCAGCAGAACATTTGATCAAATATGTAATTACAAGTGTTTAACTGGTATTATTCTTCGTTATGAGCTAATTCAGAAATAATGTGTCTTTATTTGTGGTGTTTTTAGATAAAAATTGGGGAGACTTCAACAGATCTTGAACTGGATGGACTGTTGCCAAATACAGAATATACAGTCACAGTTTATGCCATGTTTGGAGAAGAAGCTAGTGATCCCCTCACAGGACAAGAAACTACATGTAGGTAGCACAAATCTGTATTCACTTCAGTGTTAATAAAACTTCAGAATGGTTTTGCACATATTGGAGCAGGCACCTGATTATCTGATTTGAACAATTGGGCAAGTTCTTTACTGTACTTATGTTTCTCGCTGTGGATACTTAATTTACAGAGGCTGAGGATTTCTATAAAACAGCTTGTTTTTGCAGCAGGATTGTGAACTTGTGTCTCTTGTTGGTAGTGATACTATGGATGTCCCTATTGATCTTAGCGAAATTACTGACAGTTTTCTGAACTTGCTGAAGGTAAATGAAGGTCACCACATAGACTTAAATTGATACTGCTCTATTTAGCCTCCTCTAGCTAGAAAACCAGGTGTGTGTGTGAGCCTGCTCAGATGGAGAAAGTCATTCCTCTGGCTCAGTAGTAGTACAGACAGAAAAGAAGCAAAGAGAAGACTTCTGTCCAAGCCCTGCTGCCTAACATCTGGTAATGGAGGGTTGGAAAGCGCCTGTGCACTCATGATAGATGGTGTGTTTTTAATAAGCGGCAAGAATTTTGCCAGCTAAGTTCTGTCCTCTGCAAACTGTACACAGACTATATGTCAGCTCTCTAAATAGCTCCAGCATTTGGAAGACAAAGGAATTGAAAATAAGCAATTGTGCTTCTGGGACATTTCTGGGACTGCATTCAGCGACATCTCTATTGCTCCCAGCAGGGGAGTGAGTGCATCCTCTTGTTTTGTGCTCCTGGCATGCGTAAACCCAGTCAGGGTGAAAGTGACTTACATTTAGTAAGTGAGAGAAGTTCAGGCATGCCAATGCTAGGAAAAAGAAAGCCCAGAGCAATTCCTTGTAAGGTCAGCAAGCAATAGTGGAAGAAGCTCTAGGAATGGTCTTTGCTGGTTCTTCTCTAGGAGGACGGTTGTCAACAGACAAGTTCTGGTAGCGAACTACTGCGCCCTGGGCATGTTTGTTGACCTAAAATGAGTGTAGAAGATTCCTAACAAAGATAATCAAATCTTTGGATCTTTATCCCCTCCCTCCCTTTCTCTGTCTCTTTATGCCTCACTCCTCATCTTGCACAGCCCCCCATGTCCTTATCCCCCATCCTGGCCCGTGGTCAATATCTACCCAGTATCAGACTTTCATTTCTTCTAAATAGTAGTTTATGTATTTTATGACCGTGCCAGTCTGAATTCACTTCATACCATATGATCTTGGAGAATGCACAACTCTAAACCTGGGTAACACATTGGATGGAAGATCAGATACAAATTCCAGATACATTGGCACAAGATGAGGTTTCATGACCAGTCTGATCACAGAAGCTTGTAACATATGTTAGTCAGCCCAACATCACTGCTGCTGCTACTAGGCCAGAATAAAAAAGAAATTCTAACTTCTCTGCAACCTTCATTTATTTTTAGGATGACACAAAGCAGCCATCTCTGGTCTATAGGACTGTAATATGAAAGAAGATTGATTCTGTCATATACAGCTATTCAAATAAGCCCTCTGCTAGCAGGCTTTGATGAATCAGGCAGGGAGTGGGGCAGTCTGGGAGGAAGAAAGCTTCTGGTGATCATGCCTGTTCCACATTGTCAGTGTTTAACAGTCATGTCTTACCTGTCCAGAATCTGATTTAAGCTCCTTTTTCTTTCTTTATTTTTGTTTCTTCCCTTTCTGTCTTTCAGTGTGATTATTTCTGGCTTTAAATTAATGAATAGGCTACCTGGTATTTTCTTCCTGGAGCATATATCTGCCTGAAGAGTGATCTGCCAAATTTGCTGTAGTGTTTGGTGTAGTATCTGATAATCTGTTTTTAGTAAATAATATTCTATGCACTATATCATCTTGGTTACTGCAGCAAAACCTTCCCTATGCCAAACAGAGACATGCTCAGCAAGCTCATTTTAGGGTGTAGTTTCATTTTGGGGCCAGGATTCATTCAAGACTCACTGTAAATATCACATAAGTCTGGCACCAGGGCTGCCTGTCTGGTCGAGAGTAATGTTGCTAGGAGGTTGGTTCCAAAAGAAAAGAGCTGAGACTGACGCATTTTGTTGTATGACCTGGATGGTGGAATGAAGCGCATTCCTCGACTGACAGAAAGTGGAAAGGAAAGCCAGCACGTGATACTCCCTTCACTAGACTCGGAGGAATATGTTGAATGCCAGAATGTGTGGCAAACCCATCTACTCTACAGTTCCAGTGTGTACCCATCTTCTCTTTTCTCAGAGCCAAGTTGACTTCACTGTTCCTAAACTGGTTGCAGATTCTGGTTCAATAAATGGCCTGGCTAAAGATCTCATATAATATATGAGGCCTTTAAAATCTTTGCTTTTTCCCATGTGCTGTTGTGTGAGGGAAGCGGCTTCTGAAGTGCTGATATTTATCTGTCCACGTGGACTGGTGAGGAGTGTGTGTGTGTGAAGGCAGGAGGGATACAGAAGGGTTTTGTAATTCAGAGGAAAGTAGCAGATGTTGGACTAATACAGAACCTACTGCTGAGAGTAACAGACAGCACAAATTGCTTTCCGTGGTGTGACAGAAAAGTGAATGTAATCTGAGACTGTCTCTTGCATGACCTCATTTTCCTTCAGCTCGTGACAGTCAAGGAATATATAGTATAAAAGTACAGCTTTAACTGGGGTTGTTGTTGGGAAACAGCTAAGGTTTCCTAACAGAAAGGTTAGGCAGAGGTAAAAAAACCAGCATCTTCGGAGATATTCTAAGCTAGTTATGCTTTTTGGACAAACTTACTCTTATGTCGGGGTGTTTTAGGATTCAGAAAGGTTTTTGCCAAAATTCTACTGTCATGAAATATTTTTGCTGGGATATATGAGAAAACCAAATGCGTATAGGATAAAGATCTAGCTGGCTTAAATCAATTCACAAATACAAACACAAATTTATTGAAATTTGTTAAGTTATGTAGGCTAGATCTTGCTATGATATCTGCAATGAACAATACCATAATTTATTTCTTTTTCAGTATCAGATGAGATGCATTTAGCAAATATGAAGGTTCTGTTTCAGTAAAGAGCTAAGCCCTTTTAGCTGTCTTCGAGTACTTTTGTAGCTCCACTGATGTAGGTATTTGAACAGAAATACTGGTGATATAAATTTTTGAATAGAAAATACCTTATTTATTGTTAAAACATGAAAAATTTCACAGCTAAAACCTGGGATCACTTTCATGATTTTATCTCTTTTCTTTCCAAGTACCTCTAAGTCCACCAGCAAACTTGAAATTTTCTGATGTTGGGCACAATAGTGCTAAGCTAACGTGGGATCCTGCTTCCAAAAATATAAATGGCTATCGCATCATGTACGTTAAAACAGACGGAACAGAAACCAATGAGGTAAATTATTAGCACCACTTTTCCCTTAACTAGTCTTGAACCTCCCCGAATTTCTGTAATTATTAGGGGTAATGTTTATCAACAAAAGCACTGTGCAAACTCTAACAAAAGATTTGCGAGAGAATTCTTAAACTTGGTGCAAATAAGAGTTTTCTAAATATTGGATGTATATCTATGTGGGGGACAGCACTCTGAACAGTCTGGGACACAGATACTGAAGGAAGCAACTCAAGGGAGCAGTGGTTTGCTAGGAGCAGGATCTTGACTACATGTATAGTATGGAAAAATTTATTCTTGATTCAGTTCAGATAATAAGACTTTTGATGCATGGCATATAATGGACTCAAGCTCATTCAAAGACTGTCTGAAGGCTTCACCACATTTTCTTGACATTTTTTGCTTTAATTATGTATTGAGAACTCTCTTCCTAGAAACAGGATTTGGCTTGAACAGAGTGCTAAGGCCATAGAAAGATGTTCTAACCTAGACTCTTGAATTTAATAATATGCAATATTTAGTTATGTCTTGTTGCTAAGGGTGCTTTATAATACCTTTCAACAGCATGAATTCTGTGATAGAATGCAAGATGGGATGGAATGATTAATACAGAAATATTAATAGAGACATTTTTAAAAATACATATTTTAAAGAAAATTGCAGTAAGTGGGTTTTATTATTAAAACAGTCCAGATCCCTTAGGAAATAAGTTGTCATGGATAACTTTGCCCTCCAGAAAAAGAAGTCTTTAATGGTAGTTATCTGTAATTGCAATTCTTCTGGGACATATCTGGCCTTTCATCTGTATAAAGTGGAATATTTATATTGAACCTGAAGAAACTGTTCTCATAGAAGGGAGCATACCTGTGCAATGTTTTGTTTCTTTTCTTTCTGCTAGATCCCTTAAAATGTAAATTAGAAATAATTTGACCCCTTCCTATTGATTACCCTTAATATAGATAATATGCCACTGTACTGATCACAGTGGTGTTTGAACATCTCAGGCTCATGGTAGTATACTTCGCAATGTGAGTGAATGTTCAGTTCACCTTTCCTTTATGTCTGTTCAAAGAAGAGGTGGCATGTTTTTGTTTGCTCTGCACTGGTAGCATTTTCCCTGTGGTGCTGAGCTGATGTGGCACTGAATAGTTGGACTGATAAACTGTTTATACAGCTTTGAGTTTTATGTCCCTGGCAAAGTCACTTAACTGCAGCCTGGAGAGAGACCAGACAAAACTCTCATCTGTCTCTTGACAAATGTTAAACATAAGGGTTTTATGCAGTGATTGTCCGTGACAAGGGGTTGGATTTAATACCCCAAAGAGCTCATTTCCCTTCTGGGTTCCTGAACATGCAGTGCTGATGGAGAGCTGGGCTTACCAAGGCTGAATTCTCCTTTTCCATGGTTTGTCATAAGTGCAAAATTCTCGTTTTTTGTTGTTTGTCTATTTTAATTGTCAACGAATTTCTCTACTAATTGTGTGACATTCTCCTTCTGTATCATTACTACCCAGAAGAATTTCAGACACTGATAATGTATTGTATTATCAGTATCTACTACAAATTATGCTTTCTCTAGGTGGAAGTTGGTCGTGTTTCAACCCATACTCTGAAAACTTTGGCACCTCTTACAGAGTACACTGTTGCTATTATTTCCCTGTATGATGAGGGACAATCTGAGCCACTTACTGGCAGCTTTACCACAAGTAAGTATTGCCGAACTTCTGAAGGCTTTCCAAGAAGAGATTTTATACTCTTTTACGTTACTGGAAAGTAAGATTAGTTACACAAATGTCTCTGGCTGTGAATTCAGATATATGGAATGCTTTCTGTTATTTTCATTGGTGTTTTTGGCTTCTTTGCTCCCTTACTTTGGGGCCAATTGCCTCTTTACTCACATGAGTAATCTCTTGACATCATGAAAACATCTCCACAGCTTTCTGAAGCATTATTCAGTGTGATGGCATTTGTATCTCCAGATGAAGTGTGATGAGTTTGGAATCATGCATTTAACTAGTGAACTATCCAGGCACTAGGGGGTAGAACCTTATATACATACAGAGAAACTACATCAAAAGGAGAAAACATAAGACATTCGAAGTTCCTGTAGTTTGTTTAATACAGTTACAGTTTCTGTAACTGTAGTTCTGTGTTAAACAAATGGCTGATGACACATCAATGCTTGCCAGCATAACAATGGGAAGAGAAGGGAGGAAAGAAAAAGATGAGGTGGAAGAGGAAGGGAGAACATACCTATATGGAGCAAGAGGGTGACACATGAAAAGTGCAAATGGAAACGCACACAGAGTCTGGAAAGGGCAGAGATTGGGACTTTGCTTTGAGGTACAAGAGAAGAGCCTGGTGCACAGAGCTCAGAGCAAAAGACATGGATTTAGGGTGGCATGCAGCTCTCTCAGTGGAAAGAGGACAAGGAGGCCTGTCCAGTTAGAGTGAAGAGTCTGTTCCCTTCCTTGAACTACAAAACTACTTCCCTAAGTACAAATAAGTTGGCAAAGAATTCTGTAGTGCCTTTGTTGTACACCTCCCATGTTATACTCTTTCAACAAACTGCAAGTAAAATGGTATGTGCCTAGTTTTACCATATATGGAAGTCTCAGAGAATAATTTACTCTCACTTTTCTTGTGTGTAATATTTTCCAGAAAGAATTCCAGCTCCCCAGCATTTGGAAATTGATGAAGCATCAACAGATAGTTTCAGGGTCAGCTGGAAGCCCACCTCACCAGATATTGCTTTTTACAGATTGGCATGGATTCCTTTGGATGGGGGGGAATCTGAGGAGGTAAGTTTCTTTGACTTTCTGAGGGGTTGAAAAGGAAGAGAGAATTCCATTCTGAGGGCACTTATGCTGCAAGTTTTGCTAATTAGAGATGGCCGATAGACTTACAGAAAAGATCTGCCCCACTGCAAACTTTTCTAAACAAAAATCAAACCAATACTCCAGTTTTGTTTTGAAGAAGTGAGGAAAGAAGAGATATTTTTGTGAATAATCAATCTAATCTGTAATGTGCCAACAGCCATAGAACTAGCATTGTTGTTTGGGGTCACTTCAGTTTTTAGAGGTCCGTGTTCTTCACTTTGACATGAAGATGATGATGGTAGCTGAGCCAGAGTAGTGATATTCTCACATAAAGCTCTGAATTTGTCTAATGTGCTGGCCACAGTAAAATTGCCTCTGAAGCCTTAGTTATGTAACATTACAAAGGGAAAAGTGTACACATAGTACATTTATTAGATTGTTCATCTATTCCTCTTTTTTTCTTCCTCTTTTTTCCCCCCTCATGCTGTATTTTTTGCATTAAGCTCTTGTACATCTTGTCCATAGTACCCTTTCCATCAGTCTAAATTTTTAAATTATTTTTCATCCCTTTAGCTTTTCAGTTTTATTTTTCAAGTTAGAAAGATAGACACTTTCTCTCCCAAATTTTCATAGTCTGTCTCATTTCCTCTTTTTCTTTATTTATTAACTCATTATTTTGGCTTCTTTTGTGCTTCTCAGTCTTTAGTGACTCTCAAACATCTTCCTCTCTTGGCATCAGGAGTGTATGGAGAGGCCACATCTGCAAGCTGTTTATCTGGGTACAGAAGTCAGGGGAAGGTTTGACATTTCCCACCTGGCCCTAGATTTCATGCATCATTTTGTCATCCATTAGGGCAAAAAGCAGTCATTTTAGCTTAAGTTATGTGTCATTTTTTCTGTAAATTTAGCTTAGCCTGATTCTTTTTCTCCCTTTCACCTAGTGAGACGTAGTCATGCAAGAAAGAGACAAATTAGAGGAGTGAGCAGGGAAAAGAAAGAGTTGGCAGAAGAGTGAGTAGACACAGGTCATCTGCTAGCAGTTTCTTCTGCAACAGATGAACCGATTTGTGTCTATTTAAGTTCCAGTGAATAACTGCCAGTTAAAGCCTTTAAGCCACTTTTTAAAGTGAGATTTGAGGTATCTATATTCTTTCAGTGTGAGAGTAAATTATTAAGAAATATTTGAACTGCTAAGGTTCTACTTGTTCATTGTATTCACTAAGAACTGCTGGAGGCTCTACTATTTTAAAATGTTGAAATATTAAAACTGCCCGAGCTGCTTTCTTGTTCTCCTTGCATGACCTGTCTAATGGGGTCAGGCCTAGGATAGCACAATACCTCCGGGCTGTTGCCTCTTCAAGCTTCTTTCCCAGCTAAGTGATCAGTCATGCAGAGAAAGGACATGCACTCCCTCTGTCTTTCTCCCAAGACCCAACTTGCCAATTAGCTGAGTGAGGCCAGGGGATGGTGGTTAATTGCACCCCTCTCATCTCACTTCAGCCACTCTGCTGGGTGAGGAGTGTTCAGTTGAGTGTTAGCACTAGAAAGCCAGAATAAATTTAAGAGTGACCTTTTATTTCTAGGTTACAGTAGAGAATGCATGCTGTTGTACTCGTGTGCTTGTTGCTAGTTATTCTGTCCACTTGAAAGTTCAGCACTTTGTGTTGTTTTTTTGTAGGCTACATTAGAAGGGAGGGGAGGGTGAAGGAAGTGATGCTTCAGAAAGTATGCCAAAGTTACTTGTGAGACAGTAATTATGCACAGATATTTTATAATGAATTGATACACAACTGTAGGCACTGGGAATTGAAAAGGAAGGCATTACATGTATCTGCTTAGTATACAGCTAGATTCACTCAAAGCTTGTTCCTGAAATTTTCCCAAGAAAATCTGCCAGAAAGTGTGCAGCATGGGATGTCTGTTTCATTACTTGATAGTTGTAGAAGGCATGCAATTAATTTCTTTTGGCTTTGTTTTTTGTATTTGAATTCAGAAGGTCTGTGATTGTGTTATGGGTCCCTTTTTCCCAGGACCAACTCAGGAAATCTCCTGTGGTAGTTAAAAGAATGAAGTGTGATTCACTATTTCTGTGAACCTCTGTGGCAGATTTTATGCAGGACATGTCTATTGTTTGATTTCCATTGTAAGTCTAACTTTGATGTTGTGTATAATGACCACCTTTAAAAATTTGTCAGTGTTAACCTAGAGAAAGGTTGTTTTATTGTAGTGTCTGTTTGAGTAACCTGAAAACTGTTTCCAAAACTGGTCAGCCCATTTCACCAGAATTACTGCTCAGGCTCTGGTATCTCCTGTTTTATAGTCCCTTTCGTTCCAGCTCCTCCCCATCTGTGACCCCTTCCAATAAAATAAATGAAACACACAAAAATCTGAAGTGAAACCTGTTTACAGTTCACATTACACATGTGAATCTTCTGCTGCTGTCATAGGCAGAAATGAGGAAAATTACTATTTAAAACTTCACACCATATAGCAAGCTAATGTCGGCATGTCTCCTAATCCTCAAGTCTGAAGCAAGTGTTCCTTCAAGTTGCATTCAGAAGTGTGGAACCATAACTGGGATTACAGTCCTGGCATAGAAACAGTCTTTTGTAAGGCAGGAGAGATACTGAATACATTTGTCATAACAATGTTGGAATGGTAGAAATATGAATACAAGTTCATTTATCCTCTTATGTTGTTTTTATTGATAAATGTTTTGAATTGTAGTGATTTTTTAAAAAATAAAACATACGGTCAGCTTTAGCAATTAATTAGTTGTGAGTGAAAGTAAAATCCTATACATGTTAAATATACTTAAGTGGTTTTTTCTGGACATACTCTGTGGTTTTAATAAATTTTTGGGCAGATCTAAGTGTAGATTTCATTTTAAAGGAAAATTGATCTTCCTTCTTCCATTTCAGTCAACTCATATGAACTAATTAGATGCAGAACTGATATTCTTTAATCTTGCTATGTAACTTAGGTTGTCATAAATGGAGATGCAGACAGTCATGTTATAGAGGGTCTGTTGCCCAACACAGAATATGAAGTTTCTCTGCTGGCAGTTTTTGATGATGAAAGTGAAAGCGAAGTTGTTGCTATTCTTGGAGCTACAAGTAAGACAAACTCTTGATTGCAATTTTTAAAGATGTTTAAGTGATTTAAATTTGATGGATGTATCTTATATATAAAACATGATTCATCCTTGGGTAGCTGTAATATTGAAGAACTTGGTGGTTTAGCACCAGGACTTTGCTGACTAGTTTTCGCTTTTCTTATTTAATATTATGTGATAGACGGCATTGAACAAAATACTGGTTTGGCTCCCTATCTGAACTGTGGTATTAATAACCTTTAGGTCTGGGTAGATATTCTTCCATCCAGCATTTTAATATTTAGTCTTTGAACAGGGTTCCTTATGAGAAGATATATCAGATTTTGGAAGGGATGTATGTTAAATATTTTAAAGTAAATAATTCAGAGGAATTTCATTTAAGATATTTGGCATTTTCAGTATACCCTTTTCTTATTTATATAATTTATACTCACTAGAGATGAATTCACTCTTGGCTGAAGTAATGGTCCAAAAAGATTACACAGGCCTCCTGCGACATTGACATGAAAGTAACAAAGATAAAACTTGATAATTATGTCCAGCTTATTTTATAGTTTATAATCAACAGTGACCTGTACTTCAGGAAATTGCTCTATTCTTTTTTCATAGATAATGACTTGGATAAGTAAACAACTATATTTCTTATGTGTAAATTCAAAAATTTCGTTGTTTTTAAGTAATTTAACTGCAGGCTTAATTTTCAGCCTTCTGTTAAGACAAGGAACCCTTACCCATCCAAATGATACTGATACTTCCAGTGTTGCTGAGTGTACTTCCTTGTTTTTTACTTGGACAGAAATAAAACTCCCTTAAAAAACTTCCAATTTAATTAAGCTGATAACCTTAACAAATGGTCAAAGTGGAAGTCTATTGTGCCTAGTTCATCCAGAAATCTGTGAAAATATATGCATTCTTATTTGATTATACAGTTTATAATTATGTGTTATCTGCAGATCTAAGTGCTAATCCTGCAAATATATGTGCCTAAAGTATACTAAATGAATAATTCCCTTGTAGGGTCTGAAATGTCTGAAGTGTGTGGGTTACTTGTAGGTGTGAGCACACAGTTTCATTGTTGTAGTTAGAAATACAAGGAAAGTGCTGTGACTTCCATGTCTTGTTGAGCTGTCAGTGAGCTGAGTCCTGTTTTTCAGCTGCAAATGCAACCACAGTACCCACCACGGTGACCACCACCAGTGCCACAACCTCTGAGCCCACCACAGCAGGTAAGCAGAGCAAATGTCAGCAGTTTAAACGCTGCATGCAAAGCACTGAGGCTCCCCACAGGCAGCTCCAGGGCTGGGGACAGAGCTGTGGTACTGCTGAGGAGCTGATGGTCCTGAAAGGAAGGACATCACTGCCGAAAGGCTCACACTGTCCTGCTCTGCACCCCCCTTCTGTGTGTGGCCAGACTCCTGCACATACCATGCACGGATGAGGAGCCAGCCCCTTACACAGGGCAGGGACTCTGAATGGTACCCATGGTAATACTTAGGAGTACAGAGACTAATTTGGAAAATTCACCTAGAAATTCTCTTTCCCTTTACAAATGTGAGCTTGGAAACTCTTCAGGATTTTGTTTAGTTTTAAGTATTCCCTTTCTTTTCCCTGTAATTAGACAACTGACTTTTAAGGAACCACGTTCTCAGGTTATTTCTCTTCTGTAGCATTCTAGCTTGGATTATTTTAAAGGTTCATAAACTGAGTAAGATAAACAAAGCAGATGGGATAATACATGTTAATGGAAGTATAGGATAACTATTATTTTAATAAGTGCTTACAGTTTTTATGTTGTTAAGCCCAAATATGACTGAACAATATGGTTTTACCCCACTATGTATCTTCAGAGCCACCATGACTTCAGCAGAGCTTGCAGCCACTTGGTGATCATCAGTGCAACATAAGAATTATATTAAATCTAAAAATATAATTGCAAAAATAATAATTAAATATTTCTGGATTCAGTTTTTCGAACAGGAGTCAGAAACCTGGTCATAGATGATGAAACAACCTCAAGTCTGAGGGTGACATGGGACATTTCTGACTACAGTGTTCAGCAGTTCAGAGTGACCTACCTCACTGTGGAAGGTGACCACGCCGAGGAAGCAGTAAGAATGGTCTGTATGGGTTTTGTAATTGGCTTCATCATCTTATTTAATAATTGCTAAGACATGATATCTTCTTATGTGACAATTTTCTTGCAGTTAGTGAAGGATCTGTGTTTGATACTACTGTGAGCTTGAACTTCAAAGTTCTAATTGTACAGCACCTCCTGCACTGCAGGCAACAGTAGTCAAATGTAAGATCAAGTCCCAGTCACACAGATGTTTAATGAGCTCACAGTTAAAAAATGAGCTGGCTGTCCTCTTTTTCCTGTATTTTTTAAATTCATCCAAGTTGGGATTTTTATTTTTAATTTTATTTTTTACTTCTACGCATTTTTCTATCCTGTGATTGTGTTTTGATGACACTTAAATGTTTGTACAGGACAGTCTTAAGTCAGGACAGTCTTTTCCCTCAGCAATTTTACTCCTTCCCTAAGTGTCTCATGTTATGCCAAAGCAATGTAATTAAAATTCAAATGCAGCGTTTTCATACTTCTCATTAACCTGAACATGTGATGATAAGGACAGCACTTTTTAATCTAAGTGCCTGAGAATATTTGTTATTTTTCCAATACCATGTAATGATCAAAATTAAAGTTGTCCTACACAGAAAAATTTCTAGTCATCAAGATTTTGGAAAATATTTGAAAGAATGAAGACTACTGCATGAACTCTTTTGAGCATATAGCAAACAAACCAAAGCAAACACCCTCCCCCCACAAAAAGAAGCCTGAGATCCATTATTTTAAGATTTCACAATTTTTGAGATACTTTCGGAAGTCAGTGAGGCCAAGTGCCCCTTTTTTTATTATTTTTAAATTGGTGAAAACTTAGTATTGCAGTGCTTGGTTTCCACAAAATCTGTTATAAAGTTTTGTGATGGCTCCATGTAGGCACATTTAAAAGATTAAATTGTATATTTCAAGGCTATTTCCTTATTAAATAGCTCAGAATGCAAAAATATTCCCTATCATTCTCCCTCTGTGTCTGCCTCTTGACTCACTTCTTTTCATGGAACAGTTTTATCAAAAATATGGGTTATTCTTTTTAATATCTAGCAGCTGACATTTTTAGCCTTATATCAGAATATTTCAATAAAACATATTAAAAGTGTTAGTTGAATTTTTTTTTTAGGAAAATATGAATCTTTTTCCAGTTTAGTTTTGTTCATCTTTTATGAGACCCTGCTGGGAACTTATTTTTTAATCATCTCTTTCAATTATAACCTGAAAATGAATTTTCAGTTTAGTGGTGTCCTTTTGAACTAGAAAACATGTTTTATGAACTTACCTCAAGTATATGTTAGTATAGTATTTAACTTGCACAACAGTTGGCACAAATTGTACTGTTCTTCTGAGAATAACCCAAATTTTCTGAAATTCAGATCCTAGATTTACTGTTTCAGCTCTCTAGTTGAGTTGCATGGTATAAACGTCATTCTGCTTTAGTGTTCAATGACTATTACGTTAAAATGAAATTAAAACTGTAGGAAAGGTATTAAAATTATGGCTATCAGAAGTATATTAGAGCTGACTCAAAAGCTCATTAAAGAAAATTATAAAACTGTATGATTAGGTAGGTATCTTGGCTCTATTTCCACAAATTATTTAATTTTAAGTATGCTCTCTAGCCTTATTATCTTTGGTCACAATTCAGCAAACAGATTAACCATATGAAATTAATCACGTGCATAAATACTTTGCTGAAAAAGGAATTATGCAAGATTATACTTAGAATGAAGCACATTTTAATGGAAGGAGTGTATTTTATCATGTGGCTTCAAGCACCTGAGAGGTGCACAACAGATGTCAATAAAACAACACAGATGTTCAATTTTAGGGGAGTGTTCATATGGTTAAGTACATTTTTTAGGCAGAACCCAAAAGTTTTGTGGAATTTGGGCTTACATGTACTATAGCGTGACAGTTCTGTGGTGAATAATTCAGTTTTTTGGCTCTGATTTCAGTGATACTAAGTTTCAGTTACTCCTCCCTTTCCATAAAAAATATTAATACGCTTTATAATTCTTGATGCAATTGGCTGAAAATCAGGGACTAGAAAATGTAATAGAATACAGAAGAGTCAAGCTCTAAATTGCATGTATGTTCTTGGGTGTGCTATACATACTGGAAAGACCACATTTTTTCTCTTCTTTAAAGCCAAAAATGTTTCTCACTGCTGAAAACTATATTAGTCTGTAGAAGATTATGCTCATGTGGAGAGGAGAGCATTCTCAATGCTTGCATCCCCTATTCTGCAAAACCCAATTTTTTTAGAATTGGTTGGATTTTTTCAGAAACGTAGTTTGTGTGTTTTGAGTGTATATGTATGGAAGAGGGACGTGGCAATCTTTCATCAACATTTATTAATGGTGTAAGTCCAGTTTTGATCAAAGAATGAAGCACTTTGACAAGCTTCAACACCTGGGTGCACTAGATAAATTTCCTTCTTTGTATCACTTGCCAAAACCAGAAGTAGTTTGAATGTATCCTGGAGTGTTAAAACTGGTGAGACCTTTCTTGAGCATGTGCTTCAAAACTTTGCCATCATCACATGCATCCATCTTCTTGGAAACAACAGAACACTTTTATAGACCTTCTTTCAGCTTTTCCCCAGGGAGTTTAAAGGGCTTATGCTTCTCTCAACTTCTTGCCAAATATGTGTAGTTGCTGGCTCAGGTGATAGATTCACACAATGGACATGGGCCAAGGAATGTCCAAAATATGACGTTGGACCTTGGGACTTGCTTCCAACAGCATCACTTCAGAGCACAGCTCTCTGCACAGGAAACATAGGACTAGCTTCTCCTTTTTACCATGCCCACAGCATGTGCTGTAAGTGGCTCCCATTCAGGCTTTGGGGGCTCTCTGAGATAAAAATTTTACTGGCAAGTTAAGCGATTACAAGGCTTTGCTCGACACACCTATCACCACTGTTGAGATACTGGTTTTCAAAGCTAGGGCTAAAATACAATAATCTATTGAAGAGTTCTAGAACTAGCTGCTGATAGGGAAAGGGAAACCTTTCACTGTGCTTAATTCAGAGGTTTGAAACATACTCTGGAACCAAAAACTGCCTGGAGGAATTTCTATAGCTGCTCTACTACCAGGTTGCCTGGTTGGATTTTCTTGCAGATCTTCCATGTTTCATGGCAGTTTGGGATCCTCTGGTATTTGTGGGATGCCATCCTACTTTCTCTCCTAAATAGCTACCTTTATTTGTCTATCTCCAGACTAGATGCAGACTAGACAAACATGTTTTATTCCTGCTTGCTCAGTTCAATGCTTCCTGATCTCATAAATTGACTTTCTTTCCTCCCAGCGAAGGAGGATTTTTTGTCTTCAAAGAACAAAACAACTAACTTTTATTAATGAGCTTCAGAAAAGCTAAAAATGTCCAGAATAAATACAACAAGAGGATGTATTTTATCTATACAGTAAAATAGTTTAAGTATTTTTGATCCAAATAATACCAGTGGTTTATGGAGTGGTAGTGGCTCACAGGTTTAATATAAAACAGTGTTATCCCATAAGAACATTTCCTTGATTTTGTTTTGGTATAACAGTAGATCTGTTAAAAGGGTGGATAATGTAGTGATTTTATTTTACTGTACAGCATCAATAATATTTGAAAATGCAAGCTATCCAGCAATGCTAGTGGAATGTGTGGTCAGAGACTATGTAAGATAAAGTGGCCTGGCTCTAGTCCTTAAGCTTGATTGTTTCTGCATTTTCTGACCCTCCAGGTAATGGTGCCTGGCAGACAAAACACTCTTCTCCTTCACCCTCTGCTGTCTGATACGGAATACAAAGTTACCATAACCCCCATCTATTCTGATGGAGAAGGAGTCAGTGTCTCAGCTCCTGGCAAAACTTGTAAGTACAAACTTTCTGCCTGTCTTTGGCCAGGATATGCATGAATAAAGACTTACTCTTGTGGCCTTTTTTCCTTGGCTGTAGGAAAGTATTTTAGTATAAATGTGGGCTTATTTTGCATGACTTACATGACTTGAACTTTAATTTAATCTCAGTTGATTGATTTATAAACAATGGGTTTCTCCTAACTGACAAGCTGTATTTTATATTCAAATACTCTGAGGTTGCAGAAACTTGTTCAGTAATAAAGCTGGTAAATCCTTGATAACTAGCCCACCAAGGGGAAGCCAAGTAATACAGAAAATAAAGTAAACAAAGCCTGCTGAGATGGTATCAAACCAACCATTGTACTGTTAGATTTTCTTTTGTGTGAGATCATTACTTTCTAAGGGTCATTAGAAATGCTGCTGAACTTTTCATAAAAGTGATTGCATTATCTCCGGGGTTCTGACCAAGTACCAAAAGATCACTCAGCTGTAGTTTAAGCTTCCTCTCTACTGTATATTGTAAAAAATCCTTTCATTGTGCACTGGTAGTCATGATAGTATAATTTTATTGAATTGTTCTCCTAATTTACATAATTTCTGCCTAAATTGAAGTGCTATTTATGCAGAGACTTAAATCACTTGTAAATAATTCCTTTGATTCTATTCTACAGGATTAAGTGTTCAAAAGAGCATGATTTATACATTAAAAACTTTAGTGCACTTGGATTGGAAAAAACTATACAATATATAATTATCTCTAAATTACCTTACATTTTTAGGAACAAAAGTAAAAAAAAAAATTTAAAAAAAGTAGGAACGAAGTTTGGAATTAATTCAAAAATTCATTACTTGTTGATCAAAGTTTGTAGTCAATCCACTGAGTAATGCAAAGGTTGAATTTGATTAAGGGTTTCATCCTGGTAATTCTGCCTGTAAATCTGAGAGTACTGGGTATCACATTCTTTTTTATTTGCATATCTTGATTTTTCTGTATGAGGTTGTATGAGATAAACTTGTAAAAGCCCAGTTTGGTTTCCTTTTAGTGCCCCTGTCTGCTCCTAGGAATTTACGTGTCTCAGATGAGTGGTACAACAGATTGCGTATCAGCTGGGATGCCCCACCTTCAGCAACAATGGGTTACAGAGTTGTCTACAAACCTGTCAACAGTGAGTTTTTAGACTGATTTTTTCTGTGATCACTTCCGACTGAACAGTGCCTTGACATCATCTTTTGCTCAATTTTGTTCTTAAATCTATCAGTTGCAGTCACAGCCTTGAAAGTGTTATTAA
The DNA here is from genome assembly GCA_013400735.1 of Pomatostomus ruficeps. Lineage (NCBI taxonomy): Eukaryota > Metazoa > Chordata > Aves > Passeriformes > Timaliidae > Pomatostomus > Pomatostomus ruficeps. The sequence goes on along the minus strand of VYZT01044279.1, from coordinate 8,545 downwards.
CTTTGGTGCCTCATTTTTGAATATGAAAGTTTCATACTCACAGAATGATGCAGGTTGGAGAGGATCTCTGGAGATCATCTGGTCCAACCCCTTGAACAAACAAAACAGGTTTCGCTGGACCCTGGCTGGTCAAATTTATAATATCTCCAAGGATGGAGATTTTGAACCTCCTCTAATCATCTTTTCCAGGTTTTGACTACTGTCACTGTGAAATTGACTTTGCTAATATCTAATAAAAATTTCCCATGTTGCAAAATTTGTCTTTTTTTCTCCTACATTTTCCTGTTTGCCTCCAAAGATACGCTGTCTCTATCTTCTCTACTACCTTGCCTGAGTAGGTGTAGGCAGTAGTAGATTTCACGTTAAGTAGATTTCCCCTTCCCATCCTAAGGCTGACTAATCCCAGCTCTTTCAGTCTGTGTTTTTATGTCATTTTACCGTGACTGTATTTCAGAGACTATGTTTGCTTTCTTCCTATTCCTCTCTTCTGTATTCTCCTATTCTTCAACTTCCTTCCCCTCACAATACAAGGTTTTCATTTCTTCTCAGATGCTTGACATTTTATTCATTGCCCATTTTGTGTGTGCTGCATGCTTTGCCCACCTTACATTGCAGCAAACAAGGCATCCAAACTCCTTCAAATTTTTTTAGAAAAGCTGTGTCATCATGAAGGGACTAAAATACTGTCCAAAGACAATACTGCTGCTAGTTTCTGAAGTGTATCCAGAACAACTAGGGGAGGTGATGAAGGAGTTGTTTGCTGTTCTGATTTGGGGAAGTTTCATTCTTTTCTATTTTCATTATCATTTTTGCACAGTATTAAATGATGCTGTTGTATAAGAACCCCTGAGGGACTGTATTGCTGGCTGGCATCTGCTGTCCCCCCTGTTGGTCCTGGCATACAATCAAACTGGGGAGATATTTGGCTGTCTATTTAGAGCAGTAGAAAGTCACTGAAGCAGAACAAAAGGGTCTTAACAGATGCCAGTGTCTAGCTCTGCCTTAATGAATCCCACTGCTAAATTTCCCAAGTGTGTTGTGTCTTCTACCCATGTAAGGATTGAGAAGAATGCCTTTGTATTTGTGTATGGGAAAAAAAAAAGTGCAAAAAATAGCAGTAGCTTTAGGAACACATGTAATTTTGTTTAATTTAGTGGATGAGCAAATGATTTTCTAATTTATTTCATTTTTTGCAGTTCCTGGTCCTGCATTGGAGACCTTTGTAGGGGATGATATTAATACCATTCTCATTCTAAATCTCTTCAGTGGAACGGAGTACAATGTGAAAGTATTTGCTTCATACTCAACAGGCTTCAGTGATGCCCTAACAGGCACAGCCAAAACCTGTAAGAATGATTTCATGCTGTTCAGATCTCTACAGGCTGTTTTTTCTTACAACTATGGCTTTCTGCAGCCCCCTTTCATGTGGAAGACTTTCTCAGTTATGTGCAAACTGTTTTCCTGAAATGCAAGTCTCTTTTTTCTGTGAGACTATACCAGGCTTTAAAATGATCTGCTGAATGTTAACAAGACAGCAATCATAAAGCAGATATTATTTATCAGCCAAAAATATATTTGCCTAGAAGTAGATGTAAATTTCCTTAATGAAAAGTCTATTTAGTGTATTTTTTCTAGCTCCATATATAAGATTATTTACTCTTTAGATAGCAAAAGCTCGATTTTAGATTTTTACACAAACACTACTGTTACTATAATACTTTTATACTTATTTGTAATAACTAAATGTTTTAGCAGTGTTCATTATTTAGTCTTAAGTAAATTGCCTAAAGTTCTAAACTTTTGTTTTGAATCTTTACTTATTTTTTAAATTCTTCTTTTATATTTTCTTGACTTTATAAAGCAGCTAAGGAAATTATTTGTTAAAAATGAATTGACACTTGTTTCAGTGTAATTATTTTGTCATATTTTCTTGCATGTCTTATTAGAGGTATAAACCTAATTTTTTTTGTATTTAATTTTCAGTGTCTCTGGGTGTGACAAATTTGGATTCCTACCAAGTCCGCATGATTAGCCTGTGTGTTCAGTGGCAGCTTCACAGACATGCTACTGCATACAGGGTAGTAATAGAGTCACTCGTGGGTAAGTTACTAAATAATTCACTATGCAGCTACAGCCCAATCCAGAGAATTGAATTGCATAGAAATAGTATGCAGTTAGACCTGTAGACTGGCTCCTGAAATACTGGAAATGATGGACAGAAGAGAGTTGTGTACACACTGACAGCTTCTGAATGGAAGTAGCATCCCTGTCCTTTCATGTCAAACATTTGTTGATAGCTTGTGCTTTTTATGTAAGGGACTTTGATCTATCAGTAGAAGATTGGTGATTACCTGAGTTTTTCAGGGGTGTGAAGAACAGAAGATGGATAAGGATGAACTGAGTACATCAAAGTTTGTAAATATACCACCAGCAGTAGCTCTGTAGGATTAGGATAGACAGAAGAAGAGGGCAGAAGGGTAGAAAAGCTCTGGATAAATCCAGACCATGCCCACAGAAGCAGAACAATGTCCGATTTTGTTTGTTTTCATTCTGTTGATGCTTCATTATAGCTTACAGTAGTACTGCTACTCATATGGATAAACATGACACAGTTTTATGCAGTCACATGAGGTGTCTGGATGCCTCTAGCACTGCCTATATGGAGGGTAACTTACAGCCTCTTAAGCCTTGCTGATTCTCAGGGGTAGCCAGAAGACATTATGGAGAAGTCACTATCTGTGCAGACCAGGTCTTTTATCCCAAGTAGACTTCAGTGCTCTTTTGGCTGGTGGCAAGTTAAAACCTTGGATAACTTGAGGGAAGTGCAGTTAGTAACACTTAATGGGCTCTGTTAAAATCATACTGATCTTGTGGCAAAAATGTAATGATTTCTGTGGAACAGTGAGTGGATGGTGATAAGGTTTATTTGAAGCCCTGGAATACAGACAAGCTATTCAGATAGCAGAGATCTTGGCTCACACAAGACAGCACAGACATCCCTCTCATCTGGGACCTAGCCAACATTCTGCTTTCTTTGTATAGAACTGCCAGAATTGTTTTAGCTGAGCTGAAAGCACCTAAATGTGATCAGAACGACCTAGAGTGTGAACAAATGTTTCTTATTAATATCTATCCTGAAGGGATTTGATTGTCAGATTGGGTGTGTGTGTCTGGTTCAGGCAGTGATCAATTATTTTTATACTAGTGTAACATCTGATAAGCATTGTATGATTGTTTATCACTGTAAAATGTGACATCAGTTTCTTGTATTTCACTTCTTCCTGCTGTAGATTTTAAATTGTGCTGAAGTTTTTCTTGTTATTAAAACATGCTTTATGCTATTTCCAGTATGCAGCCTTTTTCTATTGTCAATGCATTTTCCAATTCAGAATTTAGCAGAATCAGTTTTGGAACCCTGTAAATGCTATTCCTTAACCATATTGCAAAGTGCTTACTAGTTAAATCTGGAGTACAGTATCTAGTTCAGTCTCTTTCGCTGTGGCCAAGCACATTACAGATGCTGAGAACCAGAGGCAGAGACAAAGGATGCCATAGAATTACATAATGCAAGAATTCCTGGTTAGACTCTGATAATTTAGGACTAGGTCCAAAGCCCCTTCTTGACAGTGTTAGTGATTTTTATTGCCTTCAGTGCATGGGGCAAAATTAATCTTTTTTTCCTGAAGCTGTTTGACACATTCCTCAGCTCCTACTTTGTAACATTTCATTCTTCATACTGAGACCTCTGCACAGAGGTCAGTTTCCAGAAGTAAGGCAGCATGTAGTTTATTAACTTATGTCAACCACTTAGCCTTCATATACTCTCATGTACCCTTCTTATTTATTATATAAATTACATTATTCAATAAAACAGTAAAAAAATAAGTTTTTATGGTTTCTTTTGTAATTCCAGATGGTAAAAAGCAAGAAGTAAATCTTGGTGGAGGGACGCCTAGACATTGTTTCTTTGAGCTGATGCCTGGAACCAAATATAAAATCAGTGTTCATACACAGCTTCAGGAGCTCGAGGGCCCTGCTGTGAGCATCGTGGAGACAACGTGTGAGTAAAACAGAACAGACCTCAGCCAGCAGCAGTAACACTCCATTGCTTCTTGTGTTCTGCTCTTTGCCCACACATGTGCTATTCTTACACAGTTTCCTTTAGCTGAGCTATTAATTTTTCAGCTGCATTGTGACTCCTCCACAGAGGTTCAGGATTCTTACACCACTGCTGTGAATTAAGTCACATTCAACAGCTCTATTGGATTTCTTAATGAGAATGAAACAGGGAGGATGGTTTAGCTTTCTTCATAAAAAGTCCCACTATGGGATACTCTGAGTATCTGTGACTTTGGAGAAAACATACAGAAAAATGAAGCAAACAGAGAAGATTTTGTGTCCTTCAGCTCTTGTTATTTAATAAAATTAACCAATGTTTGAATAATTTGTAGTTAAATGGGACTTTGAAACTCATTTTACTTAAGTATTTTAAAACAAACCAACCAACTAGACTTTTTTATTACTATTACACCAGACAGACAAAAAACCCCAAACCCCTCACAACTGTTTATGAAGGCAAAATCCTGCTGTCATGAGTTCAAAATACTGAAAAATAAAACATGGGACTAATAGAATGATTATTTTATCTTTCTTTGAGCCCATTTCCAATCTCAGTGTTACCTGTCTTCTCATACTATATTGCTATACACCTCAGTGTTGTTCCCTTTCTGTCAGGGTAGAAAATGTTTATACTTCTCCTCTTTTCCTCCCACACTTATGGTTTCACATAGGGAAAACTTGCACAGGTGCATGACTCCAGTTCTTAGTTGTCCAGGGCTCATTCTCTGAGCAGTGAGCAAAAAGCCAAGCTTCTTCTGCTTTTTGGGGAAATGCATTTAGTGTGCTCTGCAGTTCAGGGAGTTTAGGAGACATGGGGAAGAGCACACCTTGAATGATGGTTTGTCATGCAGACAAATTATTGTATCACCTCAAGAGGAAACAGTCTTCAGGGTGACCTGTACCTCTCTGGTGCTGGGAGCAGCCTTTCCAGTCACCTTGCAGCAGTTGCGACCTGGTCCTGGGTTGCTGTGGCCATGGAGGTCCTGGGCATTCCTTCCTTGTAGGTGCTTCAGAGCCCTCACCCTTTCTGCTGTTGAAGCCATTGGGAAAACCCCCATCAGCTGCAGTGGGATGTGGACATGTAAGGAATTCTCTTTGCACTGATCTTTCCCAAATGTAGGTTCCTTTTCTTGGGTTGTCATTACTAATTCTCTCCATTGTCTGTAAATGTAACTTGGGTGTTAAAGCAAGGAACAAGTTTAGTCTTACTTGAAGGACTGATGTTTTTCCCCTGTGGCTTTTTATACCAAATGCATTGAATAAAAATGGGAAAAAAGCCTTGAATGAAAGCAGAAGCATTCCTCCCATGGAGATGTGGAAGTCAATGCATATACATTTTATCTCTGAGTTCAGCTGGGCTGTATTGAAAAGCACTGAATAAAGCTCTTGCATTCAGAAAAGTTGTCAATCAGTGATTGAGTATTCACCTAGGTCTCTGCAAGCTTGAAAGTCCAAAGTCAATTTTCAGGAAAAGAGTGAGGGACATTTTCAGAAACTCTATAAAGTGACTTTAGTAGAAGTTGCTGCAGGCAATAGAACCAGTCCTGTAGAGTTGAGGTCAGAGCTGCATTTCTATCTAGAAATGTAACAAGGTCTTTGACTAAATTCAGAAAAGTCTTTATCAGGGCAGGCTCTGATCTGTTCTGAGTACAGGCACTGGCTTGCTTTTGCTCTCTGTCTTTGCATTTTGGATTGCAGGACTAAGATCTTCTTCCTTCCAGGGTGGATAGAAACCTACTTTCTGTTACTGAGGATGGGGTTTGTTGAGAAAGGAAAAGGACACTGACCTTTTTCAAAATGAATTATGGTTTCTAGGTCAAGAATAGGGCTGCCACGTGGTCTGCAACACTGGGGAATCTCAAAAAGGGGCAGTTCCAGTAGTAGTTCAGTTGTATTATTGTATCCTTCACACTGAATATACAGCCATTAATTGTTTGGTAATAGTAATATTCTTTCTCAGGTGACATTTCTTGCACGCACTCACCTACATTTATCTCCAATTGCATAACTAGTTGATTAGAGATAATTAATTTGTTTTGGTGTAGATGAGTAGAAAATGCTGTCTGTTAAAGATACTGGGCTTTTAAGCATGTTTGAATATTCCTTCCTTTTATTCTCCAGTACCATTTCCTACTCAACCACCAACAACACCTTCAACGCCACCTCCACCACCTACAATCCCACCTGCAAAAGAGGGTAAGTGCTCTATGTGTGAGTTTCTAGTAATTTTAAGGTGTTGATGCAATGTTTTTCTGCTTCCGATGGTATTTTAGACCTGTGGGGAGCAGATCTCACAATGAATTTGCTACAGAAACACTGTTAAGGCAGCTGGCCTAAATTCAATAAGCCAAAAATCTGACATCATTATTGTGTTTTTAAAATTTGCCAAAAGGGTGATTAATATATGTGACACTTCCTTTTTCCAAAACTCCTAAACCATAAATATTTTTCAACTAAGCAGACATCCTAGGATAATTAAACTTCAAAAGCAGCATTATTTTTAAATATATCTACTTTCGGTAATGCAAAAAGTATGGGCCATGTTCAGTCTCTCGTCTTTAAATGCAGACTTCCTTTTATTATTATTTGAACATGTAGAGTTTTGTACAGAGTCTCATAATATTTCTGTGAGAGGAGCATTATTGGTGGAGACTGAGGATCAAATACATCAGCTTGAAGTTGGTGGACCAATCTGATATGTAGAAATTGAGAATTTAACCCATAAGAACAGGGAAAAAATACCTTGTGTGTGTGTGTGTGTTTAGAACTGCATGGGAGGAGATGATGAGGGGTTTTGTTATCCAAGGAATAATCAACAGAAAATGAAAAATAGAGGTTTGTATCCTCTTGTCCTGTTTTCTGGATTTAGATGAACATTTTTCTTCAAGATGAAATATATTGAAAAACATAACTTTGGTTTAAGGCAGTTTGCTTCTGACCCCAAGCAATAGACTTGGATTTCTGTGAAGTGTTGAGGATTCCCAGTTGCCATGAAAGAGTGAGCAACTTGTGTGAGCAAATGTACAGCTCCTGCAGGCCATTTTGCATAAGCACGTGCTGGGATGAGATGGGTGAAACCTGCATTGCTCCTACACAGTGCTGTTGAAGTGCAGTAGACACTGCAGACCTTAGGGTAACTTTTGGAATGGAGTGTTTTCCCAGTGGGAACGTGCACAGCTGAAATTCTCTCATCTTGCTTACTGTGTCTTGCTAGGAGTCTGGCATTGTATAAGTTCATGTGTGACTTTACTTAAAAACCTAAATAACAATAGAAATGGTTAGCCAGACTTTAAAGAACCACTGAAGTGTATTCTGTGATAGGATCTATTGGTGCAGACAATTCTCCCTTGCAGGGCTCAGCTGATTCTACACCTGCACTGAAGTCAATGCCAGCAGGTCTGTTGGCTGAAGCATAATTAGCTGACATTAAAGAAGGGCTTTTCATGATGGTTGCATTTTCTTAAGTGATTTATGAGATTTCATGAGGAGTTGAGGTATTGCTCTAATTCCAAAATACTTGCTTTTCTTTCTCAGTGTGCAAAGCAGCCAAAGCTGATCTGGCATTCCTGGTGGATGGGTCATGGAGTATCGGAGATGACAATTTCAATAAGATAATTAACTTTCTATATAGCACTGTTGGAGCTTTGGATAAGATTGGTCCTGATGGAACACAGGTAATCAACACAGGCAGAAATGGAGGGTGCATGGACTTGACAGGGTATTTTAGACTAAACCAGAAGCGAAATGAATCAATGAAAATAGAAACTGCTCTAGGTCAGTATCTTTTTTCAATATCTTTTTATGCAGACCATATGTTAAAATTCACAATATAAATTTTGGTAGCATGAAGGCTAAGTATAATTTCAGTCTCCTCTAATTCTAATGATGTTTAAGTTTGTTAATGCTTTTGGTACTCATTGTAGTGTTTATTTATAAATAAGCCAAAAATGGTATTTATAAGGAAAATTAAAGCTTCTGTTATTTTAAATCACACATTCTACAGAATCTACAGTGCTTGAAATAAAGTGTACAATGATGGTTCCATTTATGATTAGAGAGATGCTCCAGAACAGATTATTGGCAAATATGTCACTGTTTTAAGTGTTACCTGTGTAATATGTGGTTTGGGATCTCATTGGAAATTAATATTAACTTGTCCAAACCCTGAAGAATACTTCATTTTTACTGTTTCTTGCTATGCAGCTGTTTTTCCAGAGTATTGTTAATGGTGCTTTAGAAATTTTGTCACAAGTTTAAACATAATAGCCTCTTTTTATTCAGGGGCACCACTTATAGAATATGAACTTCAATATATGCTTGTGAATTGTAGGGATTTAGTGTACAGTATAGTAATACAGGGTCTTAACTCATGCAGTGTCATATTTGACAGAGGCAATAGTTCAAAATATGTTCCTGAATCTTTCTG